>JAVYIG010010832.1:0-65804 GCA_035222895.1 Strongylocentrotus droebachiensis
GAGGGAGTAATAGCGGTACTTTGAATAATTTATTGAGGCATTGATGATAACTTCCAGAAGAAGTTATCATTGACCAGGCTCATAGAGGATTCGATATTTGGACGCTGCGATAATTCAATCACCCTCGCTACATTCATTCAAGCGTAAACTCAAAGACTTCCTTTTGAAATCATACGCACAAGGCACATTATCGTTTATTTTTATAATATATTTGTGTCTTTATTTCTCTCTTTTTTCGCCTGCTCGAGTGACTATTATGACTAGTATGTAACCTCATACCTGTATTTATTGTGTATCAATTATATTTCCCGGATTCGTCTCTCTTCATTGCATTGGAATTTTGTATACAATCATTGGTATATGGGAACATATATCATACAAGCATTGCTTTTTAATAGGTTCCTCATATATCACGTTACTGATTATTTACTGCCAACGTAGTTTGTTGTCATTATGCTTTATCTTGCTGCCCTTTAATAATATATATATGTAAACTGTTATTTTGTGGAATGTGAAACAATAAACCATATGAATTTCATGGGACAGTTAAGCGTTCACCCGTCCGCAATAAAGAAAGAGATTTTCAGCGCCCGTTATAAAGGCATGGGAAGAAGCAGAAAAATCGGACTTTGGTCGGGTTTGATAGGTGTAGCATTAGTTGTGGAGGCTGTCCGGAATAGATACCAACATCTATAAAATGCCTGATATTTCCTCTTTGTAATCATGTAACTTTTAATAATTTTCGAAAATAGATAGGTCCGTCATTTTTAAGATTTCAAAACACTTATGGGTAGAATTTGGAAGAGATTTAAGCGTAATTTAGAAGAAATGTGCTTGTTCAGGCCCCCTGTGTGACTTTTCCATTGGACTTACGCGCGAACGGTATAAGCTACAAATTATATACCATGTCGAGAACATAGGTCATTTCCTCAGCTTTCATAATATATTAAATTTATTATGATTGGTTGAAAAATAGGTCCGTCAAAATGACTTGACAAATTGTTATGTCTGCAAGAAAATATAACCTGAAGTGGCTTTCTTGAGTCGATGCGACGTGTGCAATAGCTATGTATTGCTCGCTCTTACACCGCTGATGTCTAATTGAGCATGACGTTTAATGGTAACAAAATGCCACTTATTCATATCTATTAGTTAAATGAATGTAACCAAACTATAAAATAATTATACAGGAACAAATATTTCCATATCATAATCAACAATACGTTTTCAAAATTAGTTAAATTAAGATGTATTTATAGGTATGTATAGCCATGATTAAGAGATTTTTGTTGTGTAACAGGATTCCGGACTGTATCCATTCTACATGCAGGGTATACGCGCGTGTACTAGTGTGTACCGTATACTACGCGCACTGTATCGCCATTGTATGCGCTTAATATGCCATGTGTGTTGCTTTATGCCTAATGTGTGTGTGATGCGTTGGGGGTGTATAGGGCCTGTGTGTGTGCCACAGCAGAATACATACAATGTTCTCTTTAGCTGTACCACATGTTCAGGAGACCCGGCGTGTGATCAAAACACTGATATCATGCACTCTAATTTTAACAAATTAATATATTATTATGACGGTCCGAGTCACAATTTCCACTGTTCACAGCTAGGCTTATGAGCCTAACATCATACACCCCCATTTGCTATAATGGACACGTCCAATGTACGTTTGTTCAGCTACGCTCCTGTGCGACGCGTTTCCAGCGCGTATCAGTAAAACCTGCGTTTGACTCCGCACAGTGTTAAGTGCTGGTATTTTCTACGTCGCGTTAACTGTCCAAATCGAGCAAAACTAATTCATATGAAACAAACAAACAAATATAAATAGGCTTAACAGTTTGCGGTTTCACCATGTGGGTAGTCTTGAAAAGGGCTGTTGGGTTTCAAAGGGGATAGAATAGAACTGAGAGTAAGCGTAGTCCTTTGGCGGTCTACTTGATATTGTAAAGAGAGAGGTAGAGAAAATAAAGAGAAGTAGACTTTAGTAAATAGAGTGCAGGAGAGGGTGGCTGAACCGGGTCATGACACTCCCCGAATTATTAACCTGGTCAAGTTCACCAGTCTGTTATGGACTACCCACGTAGTGAAAGCGCAGATATAATGAATATCACACATATCGGTATGCAAAAGCCGACCTTTGAAAATCATTTAAACCTTTGAATAAATGTATTTATTCAACCTGAATTTGTAGGTATAACAAATGGCACGGATTTATTATTCGTATTTCATGTTAATAACAATGAAGCCGGTCCAATCAAAGCATCATTAGGTGGTCTGTTGTCAACAGACCACCTATTGGTTTCGTCAGAATTTTCTTTCTCTTTATCAGGTGGGCTGTATATCGTACAGACCACCTTATAATTTCGTTAGAATTGCCTTTATTTATTTATCAGGTGGGCTGTATCTAATACAGACCACCTTATATTTTTGTTAAAATCGCCTTTATTATTAGGTGGGCTGTATCTAATACAGACCACCTTATAATTTTGTTAAAATTGCCTTTATTATTATTTCTTTATTATTTATTTTTCTTATTTCGACCCACTTTTTTGTGAGCAAGATAACTTGAAAATGGTTCAATCAAATACCTTGAAATTTGGCACACATATGTATAGGCATTAGAACAAAACACAGAAATTTGTTCAACCTTGACCTTGACTGATGACGTCATCTAGGCGCCATTTTGTGAAATTTTCTGAAAATCAACTCATGATCATATCTTCATAACCAAAAGGTATTTCTCATTCATATTTATTATGATCAAGGTCAATATCAGTCCAGTCAATTTCAGGTCAAAAAACGCGCGCGTGCGCGTACGTCCGCGCGTCAATGCGCGCGCAAAATTTTTAAATGCTCAAAATCGTCTCAAATTTATTTTGTATACGTTTCAGGTCATTTTAAGCATTTATAAAAAATCGCGCGTACGAGCATGCGCGCGCGTTTTCGCGCGTAACACCATTACAAAACATAGAATCGCCATTTTTTTTTCTTTCATGATATTTCTCATATTTTTTCAAGGAATTTGATACCATGTTTATCTCTTTATGACCATTATGAACAAGATGAGCGTAAATTCAAGATAAATGTCAGTGCGCGCGAGGTCTTTTAATACATAGCATATAATAGGCAAAAACATGCCTATACAAAATCCGTTATAGCTCTTTGGAATGAACCGTGACCTTCAATTTTTTTCATATTTAGATAGAGTATGAGTCGGAGATATGATTTCATGTCTCATTTGGCCATTAAGTGTATCGTGACATCATCACAATGGCCTTTGGATCTCAAAATACGAATTTGCATATTATGACGTCAGCATATTTATGTAAAATTGATTGTATCTCTGTAAATATTGATCAATTTTCTTCAAAATTTCGATATGTTGTAGCTAAGACAATTCTCTACAAGCGCAGTAATAACTATTTTTCATTTTGATTACGTCATCATAGTGAAAATTTTGATTAAAGGCCTCATGTCAAAAACTTCATAATTTGCGTGTTATGCCTATAGAAGGTGAATTTAGTTCACGTAATGAATCTACATGATATTGTCTTTTAAGAACTTGTAAGCAGTATGTCGCTTATTTTTGCTCTATTTTGTCTCAAATGTTAGTTGACCAGCCCACCTATACTTGTTCCAAACAAGTATTATATGTCTAGTTATTTCTTTATTTTTCTTATTTCGACCCACTTTTTTGTGAGCAAGATAACTTGAAAATGGTTCAATCAAATACCTTGAAATTTGGCACACATATGTATAGGCATTAGAACAAAACACAGAAATTTGTTCAACCTTGACCTTGACTGATGACGTCATCTAGGCGCCATTTTGTGAAATTTTCTGAAAATCAACTCATGATCATATCTTCATAACCAAAAGGTATTTCTCATTCATATTTATTATGATGAAGGTCAATATCAGTCCAGTCAATTTCAGATCAAAAAACGCGCGCGTGCGCGTACGTCCGCGCGTCAATGCGCGCGCAAAATTTTTAAATGCTCAAAATCGTCTCAAATTTATTTTGTATACGTTTCAGGTCATTTTAAGCATTTTATAAAAAATCGCGCGTACGAGCATGCGCGCGCGTTTTCGCGCGTAACACCATTAAAAAACATAGAATCGCCATTTTTTTTTTCTTTCATGATATTTCTCATATTTTTTCAAGGAATTTGATTCCATGTTTATCTCTTTATGACCATTATTAACAAGATGAGCGTAAATTCAAGATAAATGTCAGTGCGCGCGAGGTCTTTTAATACATAGCATATATGGGCAAAAACATGCCTATACAAAATCCGTTATAGCTCTTTGGAATGCACCGGGATCCTCAATTTTTTTTCATATTAAGATAGAGTATGAGTCGAAATATGATTCCATGTCTCATTTGGCCATTAAGTGTATCGTGACATCATCACAATGGCCTTGGAACTCAAAATACGAATTTGCATATTATGACGTCAGCATATTTATGTAAAATTGATTGTATCTCTGTAAATATTGATCAATTTTCTTCAAAATTTCGATATGTTGTAGCTAAGACAATTTTCTACAAGCGCTGTAATAATCATTTTTCATTTTGATGACGTCATCATAGTGAAAATTTTGATTAAAGGCCTCATGCCAAAAACTTCATAATTTGCGTGTTATGCCTATAGAAGGTGAATTTAGTTCACGTTATGAATCTACATGATATTGTCTTTTAAGAATTTGTAAGCAGTATGTCGCTTATTTTTGCTCTATTTTGTCTCAAATGTTAGTTGACCAGCCCACCTATACTTGTTCCAAACAAGTATTATGTCTAGTTTATTAAATATTTTTCTTATTTCTACCACTTTTTTGTGAACAAGATAACATAAAAATGGCTCGATCAAAATCCTTGAAATTTGGCACATACATGTATATGTAAAGACATATGTACAAAGCACAATAACGTTTTCAACATTGACCTGTACTGATGACGTCATCTAGGCGCCATTTTGTAAAACTTTACGAAAATCAACTCATGATCATATCTTCATAACCAAAAGGTATTTCTCATTCATATTTATCATGATCAAGGTCAATATCCGTCCGGTTAATTTCAGTTCAAATAATGCGCACGTGCGCGTACGTCCGCGCGTCAATGCGCGCGCAAAATTTTAAAATGCTCGAAATCGTCTCAAAATCATTTTGCATACGTTTTAGGCCATTCTAAGCATTTTATAACAAATCGCGCACACGCGCATGTGCGTGCGTTTTCGCGCGTTTTCGCGCGTAAAACTATTACACAACATAGAATCGCTATTTTTTTTTCTTTATAATATTCCACATATATTTACAAACAAATTGATACCATGTTTGTCTCTTTATGACTATTAATAACGGAATGATCGACCGTTTAACATAAATCTCCGTGCGCGCGAGCTCTTGTAATACATGGCATATACGGACAAAAACATGCCTATACAAAATCCATTGTAGCTCTTTAGGATGCAAGGTGACCCCAATTTGTTTTCATATTTTGATAGAGTATGATTCGGAGATATTGTTTCATGTCTCATTTGACCTTCAATTAACTCATGACGTCATCATAATGGCCTCCGAACTCAAAATTCCAATTTGCATATTATGACGTCAGCATATTTATGGAAAATTTATTATATCTCTGTAAATGTTGATTGATTTTCTTCCAAATTTTGATATGTTCTAGCTGAGACAATTTTCTAGAAATAAAATTTTAACAATTGTTAATTTTGATAAAAGCATCATGGCGTATTTTGCGATTAAAGGAGGCATGTCCATTCTTCACATTTTGCGTGTATTCTCTATGGGACATGACTTTTTCTCAAAACTGGATTCTACATTCCCGTCTTTCGCGAGCAATATCTACGTCATTTTAGCTTCATTTACGCTGAACTTCGAGTATGTTGTAGCTGAGACAAAAAGCTATCTCAAATGTACCCTTTATTTTGTCTCAATTTTGTGTTGCATCAGCCCACCTATACTTGTTCCAAACAAGTATTACAAATCTAGTTATTATTATTTCTTTATTTTTATTTATTTTACCCCTTTGTTTGTGAACAGGATAAGTCAAGATCGGTTTAGTCAATTTCGTTCAATTTTGGCACAGTCATAGGTCAATGTCAAAAAACGAGACCAGAACATTTTCAAGATCATAAACTCTTCATGACGTCATCCAGGCGCCATTTTGTGTTTTTTGGGGTACTTTCAACTCATGATCATATCTCCATAACGAAAAGGCATTTCTTATTCATATTTATCATGATGAAGGTCACTATCCGTCCGGTCAATTTCAGTTCAAAAAATGCCCGCACATGCGTACGACCGCGCGTCAACGAGCGCGCAAAATTTCAAAATGTTCGAAATCGTCTCAAATTCATTTTGCATACGTTTCAGGCCATTTTAAGCATTTCGCAAAAAACGCGCGCGCGTTTTCGCGCGTCATGGCATTTTGCAACATAGAATCGCCGAATTTTCCCGGTCATCATATTTGGCACATTTTTCCAAGCATTTTTATTCCTTGTTCACCTGTTTGTGAACATTATTAACGGAATGAGCGTCCGTTTAAGATACATGTACTTGCGTGTGAACTCTTGTAATACATAGCATTTATGGGTTAAAACATGCCTATACAAAATCCATTGTAGCTCTTTAAGATGCCTGTTGACCCCTAATTTTATTTTCATATTTGGATAGAGTATGGATCCTAGATATGATTTCATGTCTCATTTGACCCTCAATTAACTCATTACGTCATCATAATGGCCTCTGAACTCAAAATTTCTATTTGCTTATTATGACGTCAGCATATTTTTAGAACATTGATTGTATCTCTGTAAATATTGATCGATTTTCCTCCAAATTTGGATATGTTCTAGCTGAGACAATTTTCTACTAGTACATAACACGATTTTTGTTTTTGACAAAGGCATCATGGCGTATTTTTGCAATTAAAGGAGGCATGTCAATTTTTCACATTTTGCGTGTATTCTCTATGGGACATGACTTTTTCTCAAAACTGGATTCTACATTCCCGTCTTTCGCGAACAATATCATCATGATCATCATGATCATCATTGTTTATATGTCTATATAATTTCTCCCATTCTCAAATCTATCATAAGAAGTGAAGACAGACCACCTAATTCGTCCCCATGACGAATTAAATTTCTAGTTATTGTTTTAGTGAGCATTGCATGATGAGTATTGGTGGATGTAGGGTTTTATTTTAAAAATAATTTTGTTTTAGATTACTTAAAATGAGAGATATTTATGTCATACCCAAGAGTTTCCATGAGGTTTGTTCACCATACGAAACTGCAGCATCAGTTTCCTACACTGTGTCATATTCTTTGGAAGAAAAGGCATAAAGGACATTCGTTTGTCGTACATGGAGAACGGATCTCTAATGAAGGCAAAAAATCCTTTTGAGAAGTGCTCCAGTAAAATCTCAACATGGTTATATGTAACCATACAGCTTCTTGAAGTTTGTACAATGCGATCACCTTCCCCTTCTGTATTAAAAAAAAGAGAAAAAATGAAATGAATTGCACACCAACAAATTGAAGTAGTAATAGTAGTAGTAGTAGTAGTAGTAGTAGTAGCATCAGCAGTACTTGTTGTCGATCTAGTAGTATGATACACATTCCTTCTTTACAATCAGTGGAAACATTACCTGTTTTGGTAAGCTGTCACTAGCTTCATTGAAAGCTTGTTCAGACCTATGTCATATTTTCCCACTGTTTGTGAGGAAAGAACTAAAACTCAAGTTACATCACCAATCATATCAACCTCTCTGGTGATTTAAGTTGTAGTAGAAGTTGTTGCTGTAGTGATTTGCCACCCGCTACCCAGATGTCGATGGGTACCTGGCAATTGCTGGGGTAATAAGTATTGCTTGGCCATTAAGAGGAATAGCAATGATCGTGACGATTGTTTCCGAGTAAACAAAATTATTATTATTATTATCATTATTATTAAAATAATAATAATTATAATTATTAGTAGTATAATTGTTATACTTATTTGTATTACTACTAGTTTTATTACAAATTATATACCTCACTTAAGTAATCCAGCCATCTGATTGGTCGAAATTGCATTCATAAACTTCAACTGTTCCTGTAAAATTCCCGGTAACCATGGTTAAAACATTTAATATTTTTAATAACCATGGTTATTAAAAAAATAGGTCAGCCTCCATGGTTACCCCATAGGTTTACATGTTAAAAAATGGTTTGAGCGATCGAGGATACCGTATGTGTGCGAAGGATTGGTCGGTAATTTCAATACAATTGAATCTCGATCGATCTTACCGACAATTTTATCTTGCATTGTTGACATGAAGACGAAAATAAACTTCCAAAAACAAAAAAAACAACATCTGCCGATAGATCTTGATCTAAGTTCGTGCCAATATGCATTGCAAAAGTAAAAGAAGGGTGCTTTTGCAAAGTATTCATCACGCCGAAGCCGGTTTCAATCCATTTTAATGTATATATTGTACAAAACTGCCAAGCATTTTAACAGCGCGCGATGGCCGAGTGGTGTAAGGCGTTGGTTTAAGATGCATCACTCATTGTACGCAAGAGTTCGACTCTCACCTTCGACAAAAAAAGAAAGTATTTTTTATTTTTTATTTTTTAGTCTATATTTTTTCGGCATATGAAAGTATTAATGACTGCTTTAATATTCGAGAAATAGTTGTTTTTATACGCTCTCGGGAAGGTTACAATTGGGCTATTCCCCTCGGCACGCCTCGGGTAATAGCACAATTCTAACCTTCCCTTGAGCGTATAAAAACAACTATTTCTCTCAAAGCAGTCATTAATACTATACTATTATTTTTCTTATTATTATCATTATTAATATTATCACCATTATCATTATTATTAGCAAGTATGGTTACTATTATTATATTTACTACTACTACTACTACTACTACTACATGTACTTTTACTCATCCTGTTCTAGAGCCTAGCCGAATTATCACTTTTTGCCTATTTACGATCTTTTAATTTACTCCACTCAGTTGTTAAACGACAATCTGCTAAAATGCGTTCTGGGTTTCTTTGGTTATAATTTGCATGTCTGTAAAATGGCGACGGCTGGAATGCTCTCCATTTAGTCGGATGGTATGTGATATCATAACAACGAAATATTACAAATGAAACTTTACCCCATAATTTGTTCTTCTTCTGATTTAGACACACTAATGAACTTTCTTTTTCTTGATCACATTTATTTACCGTGATTCATGGAGTACAGAACGACCTGTACTTTTGTCGGATCAATGAGGTTGGCACAATGGGGCATCTTCAATCTGACAGGTTTCTCTGATACAAACTGTAATCCTGACGGAAGACACTGAAAGCCGTAGGTAACAAGCGTTTCGTCGTGTCGCAGAGTGATTTCAGGTGGGATGTCTGTGAGAACATCTAAAGTTATCGTTTCACCAGAACCCTCTGGCAGTGCACCGGGAGGGATGGAAAGAGTAAGTCCGTATGACGGAATATGTAGCTCTCCTCCGGTTTCATCAAATATCCCTTCAGAATGGTATTTGTCTACGGACAAAATCATTTGTAACCTTATCAATACATGTATCAATCATGATGCGAGAAGATCTTACCTTGGCTACTATGAATATTACATGCATTGTGTATTTGAAATAATTTTAATAAACTGTTTTGGTTTTACTATTAAATCATATACATGGACTTTTGTCTATGAATAGCTCGATATATTTTACGAACGAATCAGGTTAGACACCCTGTTTTTAATTTTCAGTACATACCTTTTTTGAATATATGAAACAACTCAGTTGAGATTCTAAAGGAGTTAATCATTTAATTTATAGTATTCTTGTTAGACACATTTTGTTTGGAAAATATGCATAATTCTTGAACTGTTGGTTAATTCATACACCAGTGAAATGTTTGGTATTCTTGTTGTATTTTCATGCAGGTTCTTTTCAAGGTTTTCTTACAGGTTCATCATTTTGACAGGAGGAATAAAAGATGATGGGACCGCCAGCCACTGATCTTCTGGTCCAATTCTTTCCTGTCTTACACACAAATTAATAGACTTAATGTTAGAAAAAGCATCCAGTATTTTATTCTCTTAGTAACCGGAAGACATTGTATTCCATGTAACAATAGGGGTAGCATGGGACCATATGGACTTTTGACAGATTCGCCGATCGAGTACCCTCACACTGTAGACGTTGGCTTCTGCCCAGGTCCTGCTTTCAGATACCTCCAACCCCATTATGACATGCATTTCGATCCTCGTACTCTCTGATGCGATTTAGATAAGAAATTTGCCAGTTTAGGGTACGACAACAATAGGTGACATGATCAGACATTCTCATTTATCAATCAAACACAACACCCAGGTTCCTGATTGTAGGAGAAGGGGGATGTTCACTAGAAAAGGAGAGGTCAATGATAATAACACTGTGCCTGCCTCTGCCTGAAAAAAAGAGTTTGAATTATTAAAAGGAAGATAGAATAACTTCACTTGCGTTTATTCCCGTATTGATAAAACTTACTAATCATTCTACTTTACATTCACTTTCAATACTACACAGTAAAAACGCTGCTTAAAAAAGTGATGTTCACTTACAGTTGTACACTATCTTAAACAACAGTTAAACAAATTGTAAACAATGTTGCTCGAAACGAAAGTAATTTTGTTAAACATTCGCTGTTTAAAATTTAATGACTGCTATATTTACTAAACGAGAGCTTTTAGACAGTGTTGTTTACATATGACGTCATGTGTCACGTGCCAGTTTTCGCGTTGGCTAAAAGCTTTATTTCACATCATGGCCGACCAAGCTACCGACGCGCTTCTAAGTGACTGGAGATTCAATGGCTTAATTGAAATCACTTTTCTATTAACCAATTTGAAGTTTTTAACTTAAAGCGTAATAGTCCGTGGGCCAGAGGGGGCTACCGTGCACCCCCCCCCCTATGATCTTACTTTTTGGGTGTCATTTTGGTCATTGGGATCCATAATATCAGAAAAAAGATGTTCCCAAGAAAAAAACTCATTTGGACACTGTTTTTTTGCTCCTTATTTGAAGATATTATGTAATTTTAAGCAGGGGATGATCCCCGATAAACCTCTGTGGTTTTTGATCACCCCCTCTGCAGGTTAATCTTTTGTTGTAATGCTTTTATACTTGAATGTAATTTATACTGTATTTTATGAATCTGTGGAAATAAATTAAATTGAAATTGAAATATGTAAAAATGTCAGTTTTTCGTGTTTTGCACACTTTCTTAGGGTTTGTGAATTATGTGCTTACATTTTACCCTGTTTCTCAGCAGATATAACTTTAATCTCCACCAAATCTATAAACAATCTTTGTAAACTATACAACAATAGGTAGACAAAATTATTTTGTTTTATTTTATTGTCTTCAATTATTAATGACGTCATAAATTTGCATATATTTTGATATGCAAATTTCTGTCTCAAATCCTGTCAAAATCACCTGAAAGTTGTATTTTGTCTGCTATTATCATGAAAGAGGTTTTCAAACCCCCTAATTTGGTGTATAATTATTCCTTGATATGTTATCTGATGTTTCCTGCAAAACAAATTCAGTCAACTCATGTAGACATTTTTTTTTCTCCATTATTTTGTATGTAAACATATCAGTTTTCTGTGTATTGTACATTTTCTTAGGGTTTGTGAATTATGTGCTTACACTTTACCCTGTTTCTCAGCAGATATAACTCTAATCTCCGCCAAATTTGTAAACAATCTTTGTAAATCATACAACAACAGGTAGACAAAATTATTTTAATTTCATTGTCTTCACTTATTAATGACGTCATAAATTTGCATATATTTAATATGCAAATTTCTCAAAACCTGTCAAAATCACCTAACAGTTGTATTTTGTCTGCTATTATCATGAAATAAGTTTTCTAGCCCCCTAATTTGGTGTAATATTATTCATTGATATGTTATCTGATGTATCCCGCAAAAGATTCAGTATCAGTCCACTCGTATGCGCATCCCCCCTCCCCCCCCCCCCACCGCTTATTACAACTAGTACATTCTGTATATATAATGTACATTCAATTAAAGTTCCTGTTTAAATAAACAAAAGCTCAACAAGCAGTATTTCAATTACTATTGGGGCTAGCCTGTTAACATCAAACTAAATCAAATACAGTATATTACCACATACATCATTGTTTCCTTTTATAGTATCAGCCTGAAGAGGGGAGATCAGACAAAGCCAACTTATTCAGCAGTTGGTCATTAATCCCATTATATGCTTTAATATAGTTTTGTTGTTTATACAAATGAACGATCAAACGTATACGGGGTACAATTTCACGAATTTCGACTAACTTGACACAATGAGCAATGGAAGAAGCATGTATCCTAATTCTTGAAGACATTTCAGATGTGCACGGCTATCATCGGCAGTGCTACCAACATTTTACCAAGAATCTCAATCGACTGTCAGAGATCTTATCTGATGGCACAGAACCTTCAACATCCCTTCCACCCAGTTCGTCAATTGATGAAGTCATCTTCAAACCTGATTGTATCTTTTGTAAAAAGGAAGGCCCAAAATCAATCAAAGTGAAAAGCTCTTGGACAACAGAAAGTACACCAATGTTAGATTTTGGTGGGTGGCAAAATGTTGTAGATGTTGCGAAGAGAGTTGGTGATGAAGACCTACTTTTGAGAATCCTGGAAGTTGATCTGTTTGCTGCAGAAGCAAGATATTATATGAACTGTCGGAAGAAATATGTGGCGAACTAAAAACCAGATTAATGGAGAAGTGGCAAGTACGATGAAGTAGCTAAACAGAGAACAATGGAAGTAGCCCACAAGAAAGCATTTGCCAGCATATGTACATTAAATTGTAGATGATGAAATACCTGGCCCTCAACCGCAGAAGCCATTGCCTGTATAGATGACCAGATTCCCACTGAGCTAGAGAAGTTTCTGAACCATTTGTTGAGTGGAAATCCATCTTGAACAAAGAGTGACTAGACTTGTCATATCTATTGGGCAAGATATATGTAGGGCAGCCACAAATGGAAAGTGGAAAATGTCCAAGCATATTCTGATATGGATGACTCTGAGACATCTCTTACGCAGTGCTCAATTGATCACATTCGTGAATCGCCTTGTTCATTCAGAAAGCTATTCATTTCACTTGAGCTTGAATCTGCCATAGCACAAGCGCTACACTAGACTTTCGGTACATTCTATCTAGACAGGTAGTCCGCCATCCCGTGGAGCCATCAGTCTTCCATTCAGACGTTGACGATTTCAACCAATACATTTCAAGCTTAAGTGGTTCTGGCTCTGTCCACACAGCCCATGGGATTATGCTGCGGGAGATTTCTAACAATGAGACAGTTGAATCTTCAAATAGCACCCTCAGAAGCACGTACATGAACCAAAGAACGTTCCTTGGCTAATGAACATGTAGGTCCTCTTCCACCTTGCTATTTCAACCGATATAAAGCATTCAAATAATGTGCCAGAAATTATATTGCGTGGATGCTTGTCCGAAAAAAGTAGTGGAGAGACAGGTCAAGAGCTTCCAGGTTGGGCTGGATTTGTCTCAGTAACATGGGAGGTACCTTCAAATATGACGACCATAGATTACTATCCTGTAATAAAATATCCCATAACAGAATTCGATACAATCCAAGAGTGCCTGAGAGCTGCAGAAGAAGCAAGCCGCGAGGTTGGCCAAGAC
This sequence comes from Strongylocentrotus droebachiensis, assembly GCA_035222895.1. Classification (NCBI taxonomy): domain Eukaryota; kingdom Metazoa; phylum Echinodermata; class Echinoidea; order Camarodonta; family Strongylocentrotidae; genus Strongylocentrotus; species Strongylocentrotus droebachiensis. Next base: position 13,757 of record JAVYIG010010832.1, read on the forward strand.
TATATCATAACAACATTTGACTTGGGCGTGTGCATGAAGGCATATCCTCTCATTTGGAGTCATCCATAAACTTACAAGAAACACATTGTGTTGATTGGCACTTTCCATTTGATTTGTGCATACTCCAAGATGCTTGGAAAGAAAATGGAAGAATCCGGACTTGAAGATATCCTCTTGGAAGCTGGTCACATGTCTTGGGTCTATGAAAGACGTCATAACAGGAAAGAACTGCGACAGGAGTCTGCATTGTCACAAGACAATGGTGGAGTGCTTAGAAAGGCTCCTGTTTTACGAGTTCCTGTCAATGACTGGAAAAGATGATGCACTTGTTGGTATAGCTGAGGAATCAAAGAATATCTTCCAAGAGCTAATTCGATCACCAACAAAGGAGAGGCTTGCTGAGGTTGTGGCTAATGCAGATCTGAAGGCGTTGATAGAGTCATATGAGAGCTTCAAAGCTGATGTTCGAAGAGGATCTTTTGGGAAGACGGCACAATTTTTGATGTCGTACGTTGATTGCGTTTGGATTGATCTTTCATTGATCAGGTCTGTGAAAGAAAATAACTGTCCATTGTACTTGCACTACCTGTTCCTTATGTCTGACCTGGTCACAATTACTCCCGATATCTGACCTACCTTGATGTATCCTTGATAAACATTGAAGATTCACATCCTGGTGCCATGAAATTGCTCGAAAGAGGTGCAATAAGTGTTTCCAGGTCGCTCATTTCAGGGAACCGAAGTGCTGTCGACAAGACAATTGAGGAGATAATCCTGAAGCATGGCAAATCTCGCGGTGGGAGTGGTAGTGATGTCGGTCTCTCTGGCATAATTGAGAACTACAGTGTATATCAGAGGTGGGCTACTGGGCTTGAATATATGCAGATATGACGTTTGATGCTCACCGTGGAAATAAACACAGAGATCAACAACCAACTCAGATAAGGAAAAGTGAGGGATGTGTATTTTAAAAAAGGCCATAGATGATGTAAAAAGCTTCCTCAATCATGTTGATGTTGATGACAAGAATGGATTGTATGTTTTCTCTTCCGGTGCCCGCGTTCCAGCTGAGGTTGAGAAAGATGTCATGCATGTAATTACCACAGGGAAAGACCAGAAAGAGATGTTCATCAAAGAACGATAATTAGAAAAAAAGACATCGTTCTCTGACCCCATCAAGAAACTGAAGCTCAAACCATGGCAGAGACAAAAGAGAAATTCAAGCTTAAAACATCCCAACGAAAAGTAATATAGTACAAGCAACAAGGGGACATTGCTATCCAGCTGTTGGTAAAGGCACAAAGTTCAGGCAGCCAACTTGATCTACGGGAATTCTTTGATCCCTGTTCTCTACTCAATTGGAACGTTGGAACAACTTCTTTGCTTAGACATATACATTTAAGGGCCTAAACTATCTCCGGAAGGATGTAGAAAACTCGCAACCTCCAACCACTGGCAATTCCTTGGTAGTGGAAGATGGTAATGCTGTTTTCTACTACCTAAAAGAGATGCCTGCATACTTCCACAATATTTGCATCAAAATTCACAATGGAGTGTTGTCCAAATGCGATGTCATCTTCAGCACAGACATGTACAAGCCAGACTCTGTGAAGTCAAGTGAACGGACACGGCGTGGGTGTGCAGAGAAGATGTTGATTAAAGGAGGCAAGACTAGAAGACCATCGGACTGGAAGCAGTTCATAACGAATGATGAGAATAAGAAACAAATTATTCAAGTTCTTCTGGATGTCTGGAGTAAGCACGACATGGCTAAGAGCCGGGCTAAGAGGCTGTATGGGAAAAGATGATATTCATCAAAGAAGGACAAGCCCAACTGCTCACTTCTCAGAATGGGAGACAGACACTGTGTTCTGAGATTCCATCTCTCAACTCAACCCAAGAAGAAACAGATTCACAAATGATCCTTTACTGCCAATACGGTAAAGGAGCAAGGTTGTGATCATGTGCAGATCAAAAGCCCAAACAGCGATATATTTTGTATATTGCTTCATTACGCTCATCTCACTCCAGACAGTACATTACTCTTCCATACAGGGATAGGCAACAAGCAACGGCTCAAAGATGTCACTCATTTTGCCCAGCACTCCTTGGACTACATGCTTTCTCAGGCTGTGACTCCACAAGCGCATTTAAAGGAACCGGCAAAGTCAAGCCAATCAAACTGTAACATATCAATGAATAATATTACACAAAATTAGGGGGCTAGAAAACTTATTTCATGATAAAAGCAGACAAAATACAACTTTTAGGTGATTTTGACAGGTTTTGAGACAGAAATTTGCATATTAAATATATGCAAATTTATGACGTCATTAATAATTGAAGACAATAAAATGAATTAAAATAATGTTGTCTACCTGTTGTTGTATGATTTACAAAGATTGTTCATTAATTTGATGGAGGTTAGACTTATATCTGCTGAGAAACAGGATAAAGTGTAAGCACATAATTCACAAACCCTAAGAAAATGTACAATACACAGAAAACTGATATGTTTACATACAATATAATGAGAAAAAAAACAATGTCTACATGAGTTGACTGAATTTTTTTTGCAGGAAACATCAGATAACATATCAAGGAATAATTATACACCAAATAAGGGGGTTTGAAAACTTATTTCATGATAATAGCAGACAAAATACAGCTTTCAGGTGATTTTGACAGGTTTTGAGACAGAAAATTTGCATATCAAAATATATGCAAATTTATGACGTCATTAATAATTGAAGACAATAAAATAAAATAAAATAATTTTGTCTACCAATTGTTGTATAGTTTAAGAAGATTGTTTATAAATTTAGTGGAGATTAGACTTATATATGCTGAGAAACAGGGTAAAATGTAAGCACATAATTCACAAACCCTACGAAAATCTGCAAAACATGAAAAACTGACATTTTTACATATCTTCAAATAAGGAGCAAAAAAACAGTGTCCAAATGAGTTTTTTTCTTGGTAACATCATTTTTCTGATATAATGGATCCCAATGAACAAAATGACACCCAAAAAATAGGATCATAGGGGAGTGCACGGTAGCCCCCTCTGGCCCACGGACTATAAGTTCACAGTTAAAATTTTCAGTATCTCTACTCAAATGTCAGAATATAGGTAGACTTAAAATCGTCGCGTCATGCAGTGTGGCACTGATCGCGCACTCGGTTATAACGTGTCCTAAATTCCTTGCCATAGAGATTGCATGCATCCCTATATATACAGTTTATACGTGCGTGCATGCAAAATGGGCACTGTTTTGGCGCTAATTCATAGATTGCAGAATTACCCTACCATATTATTAGTCTTCATATACCTAAATAGAGAACTAGAAGTAGTGGTGCACTTATTCAGAGTATCAAACCCAAATTATTCCCCATTATACAACCACTTTGTTGTAAACAACCCCCACCGAACAACAGCTCCTTTTTAAACAACTTTCTTTAAACAATCCAGTTGGTGTAAACAACCCCCACTGAACAACAGCTCCTTTTTAAACAACTTTCTTTAAACAACCCAGTTGGTGTAAACAACCCCCACTGAACAACAGCTCCTTTTTAAACAACAGTCTTTAAACAACACCGGTTGTTTAAATTGTGATTTTAAACATGTTGTTCAAAATGTTGATCAACTAAGTGTTTAAACTTTAAACAACTCGAGATGCTTAACATTTTAAACAACTCTCAGATCAGGTCACCCGTTAATCCGAGGTTGTTTAAACTTTTAAACAACTTGATCACAACAATTTTAACTGTTTATTGTTACTTAAAGTTGTTATATGGGGGCATACATGTATATGTAGGAATTCTTTAAGAAAATCCTACATCCAAATATTTTCGAAAAATATCTAACCGGCTTTGAGTTACCTGACTACTTGAAAGAGTGATTTACAATTAAAGTAGACACTAAATATAATAAGAAAAGTCATAAAAAGTCCTTTCTTTTCTCGCTTTGATTTGTACTTAGTGGTATGGAGACTTTAAAATATATGTCATTTGATTAATATTGGATAAAAACGAACTGTTAACACGTTCCATTTACTATACTTTCGAACGTGATTCATTACTTTACTTGCCAAAAATGAAATTATAATATGCAATATATAGGGAATACCTACCTTCATCTTTATGTTGCTCGTCGATACTCAGAACTCTAAAACGAAAGATAATACAGATTGGTAAAATGCAGGTGAGTGTTTGCACTGAATTTCTCCGATCTTTCATGAATAAGGGGCCATTACCTAGTATATAGAAAATAAGGGGCTTTAATCAGAATTATGGCTGTAAAGGTTTGAATACCTTATCCAGGGTAAAAGTATGCGCTCATGCGAGAAAAAAAAAGTCTCATTGACCATCGTCGTGACATTCTGCTTATTTTAGCCCAAACTGACCATAAAGGTTTCTTTTGGTAAGGGTCAGTGGTCATTTGTCCTAATTTTACATATTTTCATGTGGTATTTGAACGTCAAGTATACCCATATCGATTCTAACTTTAAACAAATCCTGAATGGGGAAAAATACGATAGAAATTGTGGTCCAATTCATTTTTTCTAGCATCAGGGCTATGGGCTATGAGCGAGTATGAAAATTACCCCTGAACAAAAGTGATCATATTGGTAATTTTTGGCCCCAAATGACCGAAATGTCGTTAGTCGGATCAATAATACTGATATTTGTTTTAATAAGTACCAAACGTTAATGTGGAAAGCTATTCGAATCTTCCCCCAAACATTCTGATGAAAGCCCTTATCTCCTTGGGTAAATGTGTTCCCGAAAGTTTGTTTAAGCCGACAACCCGATGAAAGGAATGAAGCCGCTTTATGCAAGGTTAAAATGACTAAGCCTACTGTCATTTGTCATCCAAAAACGGTCGTCGTTTGATCAGCGTAACGAAGATCAACTACGTACGTTTGGAAATGAAGGACGTAATGTCGTCAAATTCTTTCAAATCGTATTCTATTCTATTTCGTTCTTCCGTTAAGTGCGATTGGGGCGTGTCCGAAATATACAAGAATCTATACAAATCTGAAGATGAGTCGAAATGGACTTAAATGATGGTATTGTAAAACAGTTAAATGAAAATAGTGAACCCACTCTTGACAATACTCGTTTACGCATTTTTATCTATTAATGTTAATCCTAGAATAAATGTACTCGAAGCCATAAATAAACATGTTTAATCAGTAACATCATTACAAAAAAAAGATATAGAGATGGCACTGACAATGATGTTAGAACACCAGCAAAATAGGCTTAACTGGTAAAAAATATCAAAAATTAACGTGATTATCACCATCTACAGGGAAATGTAAGCACACATTTACATTCACTTGTTTTAAACAGTACAGAACGGATTAAAAAAGAAACATAAACATCGATTATTTATATCTTCAATATAATTTTCACTAAGATTATGCCGCACATTTTGGTCTGCTTTACAATTTGGGTAGCACATTAATGAATTTATATAGCACTTTTCCCTTTCAAATGTATATATGCATGCTGAAGGACACGTTTATTGCATTATATCTTGTATATATATTTCACGCATCACATGGATTTCATTTCATTGTCATTCAGTTACATTACGATATGCGTCAACCTACAACAACCGCTAACAAATAAAGTCGGATTATTTTCATACGATTGAATTGTCAGAGAAACTGAGTGCAAGCGATTTTATTTCGCATATAACTGTATATTGTGAGGTTTTTTGTATCATCATATTAATCTGGTCTTGCTGAAAGCAAAAATGATAGTTTTTAGACATGGATGTATGGGACTACACAAATATGTGGTATGAAATTGGTCCAGATATTTCAGAAACGTATTGTCATTTTGTTTATTTTTATCTGCGGTACAATTTGAAAGCCATCACGGAGATGCAGTCTCTCGGTTAGCCTTCTTCTTTATCTACCTTTGAGGTTCAACTAGACTGTCATCCTCGGAACCATGGCTCTTTATTTGTTTGTCCCCTCTTGATTTTTTATCTTCGTCGCTAGAGTCAGTCTGTCGGTTTGTCTTCTTCGTTCTCTTCCTTGGAGGTCCATCTAGACTGTCATCCTTTGAATCTTGGCTCTTCCTTTGTTTGTCCTCTCTTGTTCTTTCATCTTCGTCACTAGAGTCAGTCTTTCGGTTTGTCTTCTTCTTTCTCTTTCTTGGTGGTCCATCCTTGGGACCATGACTATTTCTACGTATGGAAAAACAATCAAATAAGACGATGTTAGAAGAAAAACCAAAAGCAAGGAGTAAAAATATAATTAAGCAAGTAATGCACGGTAGTAAGTAAACGTTTAATCCAAAGAACTTCTGAACTCAGGGGCCCGAATTCACAAAGAAGATTTAAATTTTAACCCACGGTTTAACGCGTCATATGACGCATATTTTTAGCCTGCTCAGAGGGATGGTTTTAATAAACAGCGGGTTAAATTTAAACCACCTTTCTGAATTCGGGTCAAAAGTGCGCTCCTTCTTGCAACGTTCGTCATTCCGAATTGTTATAATTTTGATCAAATAATTTTCGTTTTCCAGGGGTTTACTGTTACGGGAATTTATTTTTTCCCGTGCATGGGAATATTTTTAAAGCGCGAAATTCATAAAAGGTTATTATTCTAATTGCATCCAGTTTTAAATTACAATAATAAAGAATGGTTCATTATTTATTATATGTATTTTGTGAGATACACATGTGAAGAGCTTGATTCCAAAAGGAGCTAAATCCATATTTTACCAAAATGGAGTTATTTGTCTTAAAATAATGATTTCCTACATGGGACAAAATGCACTATATCACATTCGAAAATTTCACCAGGAAGTATGAAAAAATTTAGGTACAATATCATGTTTCATTCCAAAAGGAGCTAAATCCAAATCGGTTTCATTCCAAAAGGAGCTAAATCCACTTTGGGAACTTCTGAGTAAATCACCTTTTTTATTTCTCCACTTTCCCTTTAGCGATGTACCTTCATGTTGTTATACATGTTAAAGGTGTCGCCCTGGACCAATAATATATGATAAGAAAAAAAATCCACCACTTATTTCTAATTTTTACTATTTTTTTAGATTTTGTGGATGTAGCTCCTTTTGGAATGAAACATGGATTTAGCTCCTTTTGGAATGAAACGAATTTAGCTCCTTTTGGAATGAAAATGTGATATGTTGTTTATTTTATTTTCAAAAGGTTTTTTTAGTTGTGATTTCACTATTATTATTTAAAAGGAAAGGTTTGCTACTAAATTTGAATAAATTTCAGTGACTTTATTGAGAAAATATGAAATTTTCCAGGTACAATATCATGTTTCATTCCAAAAGGAGCTAAATCCACGAAAAAAATAATTCTAAAAATTTAGGAAAAATCAGGTAAAACTGTTAGATTTTTTCTTATCATATATTATTGGTCCAGGGTGACACCTTTAAAATATATAACAACATTAAAGTCCATGGCTAAAGGGAAAGTGGAGAAATAAAAAAAAGGGGATTTACTCAGAAGTACCCAAAGTGGATTTAGCTCCTTTTGGAATGAAACTCTTCATGTATACATTTATATTTAGATATCACAAAATGTTCAGCCGAACTCATTTACTGAGTTCCGACGATATAATATAATAATAATAATAATAATAATACAGCATTTATTATGCGCCATCGATCTAGTAAACTATTCTGAGGCGCAGAGGGATAGAATTAGAATGAGATACATAGAGAAATGAGAAGGGGGAAGAAAAAAAAGAGAAGAAAAATAATGCATAGATGTACATTCAACATATAATTAACTAAAATAACATGCGAACATATATGACTTTAGATTCTTTTTAAATATTTCTAGGGATTCTAGTGATCGGATCCTCAGTGGAAGAGCATTCCAAAGAGATGGCGCTGCAGAAATAAACGCCTTTTCTCCAAGACTAGACATAGTTCTTTGGACTGCTAACTGTTTAGTACCAGAAGAACGGAGATTTCTACCTGGTACATATTCTCTGATGAAATTTCGCAAGTACTGTGGAGCCTGACCATACATGTGTGGAGTAACATTTTGAACTCTATTCTTTTGGATACTGGCAGCCAGTGTAAACTTTTCAGAACTGGGGTAATGTGGGAAAAGCGAGATGTTCCACTGAGGACCCGAGCAGCAGAATTTTGAGCACGTTGCAGTTTGGCAAGTTGATAAGAGGAGGCCTTGAACAATAAAGCATTTCCATAATCGATACGAGACATAACATACGAATGAATAGTTTGTGCTCATTCCAAATAAGGTCTTATTGAACCTCGTCATGACATTTTAGTAATTTTGGCCCAAATTATAATGGTCACTACTAGTAAGGGTGAGGGATACTTTTATGGACCTAGTTTATTTCAAAATGTGCCCTGGCTCAAGAAAAAGTGGCCAATTAACATCCATCAACAACATAATGTTCTCTTTGGTCATTTTTTGGCCAGAAAGGACCAATTATATTGAGTTTTGTCGAAAATCAGGCACAATTTTCATTTTTAGAAACCAATTAATGAGTGGGTTGTGGCATCCATATTTCATATCAAAATGTGGGCTGATAAAAGAACAATCAATCTCATTGAATGAATTTACACAGTTCGGACTACTATAGTCATTTTGGCTACTGTGAACTAAATTGAAATTTACGCGATTTCTGTAACAAATTAGAAATTTCAGTGAGTAGGGAAAGATTCGACTAGCTTTAAATTGAGCAGAATGTATGACTGATAGACTGATTCAAGGTAAAACGTTGTGCTGATTCCAAAATGTCACTTTTGATTGACCGCACTCTGGACATTCTTCTAAGTTTTGGTCACGATTTGGCCCAAAAAACGCAATGTGGTCGAAACTGTGTAAATTAATTCTATGTGACCGATGGTCTTAGAATCAGCACAATTTTTACAAAGAATTCGGTTACAAAACAAATCTTTCCATTTACTCTGACTAAAATTTTGAGCTGATGTTGAACTGTGTAACTTCATTCGAGGGGATTGATTGTTCTGATGAGCACACATATCTATATGTCAAAACCTACTTATCAATTGATTCAAACTGAAAATTTGTCCTGACTGTGGACAAAAAGCGATAACAATTGTGGTTGAGGGGGGATTTGACTACTTCTAGCATCAGGGCACACTTTTACATAGAATAGGCCTATCAAATTTCCTTAGCTGATAATGGCGATTAGGAAAATTACCCCTGATCATAGGTGATCTACTTTGGAGCAATTGGGCCCAAAAGTGGCCCCAAATGACCGAAATATTGAGAGTAGGGTCAGAAATACTGATATTTTTGGATTCAATGCAAAATTTTACCTGGGATAAGATATTCGAACCTTCCCCACCAAACATTCTGATTAAAGCCCCTTGTACCCTAAGATACATGTTTCCACGAAAAACGGTGTATCCCTTACAACCCGATTGCAGGAATTAAGACGCTTAGATGCCAGGTTGAACTGAGTACTGTCCTCTATCATGCCAGAAAACCGATCTTAGTTTTGGTAAGCGTAACGAAGATGAACTATGTAGAATATACACTTACGTCTGGAAATGGAGGACGTAATGTCGTCGAATTCTTTCAAATCATATTCTATTCTGTTGTCCCCTTCCATTCAGTAACATGGGGCAATCCCCAAAATACATTTATATATACAAATCTGAACTGTCGTCAAAATAGATTTAGATGATAGCATCGCAAAACTGTTGAGTAAAAATATTGTACCAAATCGCCAAAAATCAGGACAACGCTCGTTAATAACTTTGTATAATAGAAAATCATCTAAGAACGAAATGTAAAGAATATTGTACTTTAAGTTTTGGGTTTTCCCATCAATGAGATCTCGATTAAAATGATTAGCAATTGGGAAATGATTCTAACCTGGCTATAGTAATAGAAACTTCACCGGCTGTTGCTGCTGCTGTTACTTCAAGAGGAAAAGCGATCGATGTGGATGTCGACGGTCTTTGGAATGAGGAAATAGTCTTTCCTGGTGAAGTCTCGGTTGTTCCTATTAGTAAGAATAAACAATTATTTTCGTAAAATATGTATTGATTTTTGTTCATGTTATTGCTTGTATGACCATGTTGCATTGAAGTTAAAAGAACAATTTAGTTAAACGAATAATCGCTTTTTTAAAAGCCTTGTTACCTCAATTTGTTATTCGTATTTCGGTTATTAGATAGCGATCAACATGAAATATCATATTATTAGAATAAGTTGAATTTATAAAATATGTATTGCCTAATCTAATCGAAATCCTCATATTTCAATTAATATACTAACAGGATTATATAAACAACCCACTGTCACTGAACACCATCACCTGTTTACGAAGAAACAATACATGGTTGTGCAAGTTATTTGTGGAATTTATTGATTGGTAATTTTAGCATGGCAGTCACATATCCCAGATACCTTAAAGGTAATGCAAAGCTATAGATTTGGTGCAAATGAACATATTGGAAGCATATGCGATCCTACAATATTCAATGATCGTTGTCGCGGTTGAAATCGAGTTTAAAGTGGTGAAATTGTATAATAAGCTCTTTATATTGTATAGCTCCCTCTCAAGATTGATATTACTTTCGCTTCAAATCAATGTTTCTTGACTAAAGTCGACCTATTTTCTACTTTCGTTTGAAAATTATATATCAGAACTGCATATTTTGAGAATTTCATGGTCGCAGCTACCATTCTATGGCCGTAGGCGCTTTTTGAAATTCATCGGGAGCACCGATTAATTTGATATTTTAATTTCTTGAAATCGTTAGCGTTTTAGAGCCCAATTTGTTCAAAGTTGCTTATTCTAACACCAGGTTTCACAATGGTAATGCAATTTTTTAATTTCATAATCCAATCCTGTTGAAATATTACCAAAGCTTTGTGTTACCTTTAAAGCCACTCTCTTAAAACAGGTGGAGGGGACCAATGGGAGTGTTTAAATTATTCTGTTCTATTATATCTTTTTGCTCTATTTGAGAAGGCAATACATTTCTTTACGTTATAAGAAAAAAATTATGAATTGATCATTTGAAATGAAAATGCGCCTAGAGGAAATTTAAATACTCATAATCGCAGTGTGTGAATTCTAATCGAATTGAATTCAAGCAGGCCTAAGTTATTATTAAAAGGGCAACCCAACTCGTAACAAGTTCATTTGTATGAAAGAAGAAAAGAAAGAAAAATAGAAAGATAAAAGGTTGAAATAATGAGAGGTTATGAATGTGTCAAATAAGAGATCAATAAATCTATGTGAATTTTAAATGGGCATTTAGGTCAGTGGATTGTGACCTGGTCAGAATCATGATTTTTACTTCAACGTCACTGTTTTATTGTACATATAAATGTACACCCTTCTGATGTTGTCTGCACCTTCACCAGTTGTCACAGCACATCCCATCCCTGCATTAGCTGCTTTAGGGATCACCTCATCAAGGAATCATTCCTGTTCGTCGTTCTATTTTGCTCCTAAGTGCCTTCTCCCCTGTGGCACTACTCAAAGTATATTATGCATAACATGTATCAGTGGTCCTCTAAAACGAAGTGACCCTCCCGAGTAGGTGCGCCCGAAGCAGTTTGGGATTAGGGGGAGCAAACATTCCAGGGGGCTCACCTTTCAGGGGCTGTGGCGTAATGAAAAAGAAAATAAGGGGCGGAGCCCCCGGAAGCTCAGGGGTTTTAGGTATTAAATTACGGTCAGATAAGCATATACCGTGTGTCTCAAAAAAAACGTAACACTTTTGAAATGGTTGCCAAATTGAGCATATATAATTTTATGAAAAAATGTCTATATGTATGGAAAGCTAAAGGACCAACCTTTCATATGATATGAAAAAATTAAAAAAAAATCATGCTTCGATGGACAGTGTTCACTTAAGTTAGAGGTATGAAAATGGGCCTGCGCAGGATTTTTCCTTCCAATTTTGGACAGGTAAATTACTTGTAACTTACAAAATAAGGTCGATATGAGATATTCATGATCGATGGATCAAAAGGATATTTTGAATCAAAAGGATATTTTGAATACCTCGAATTCTGGTATTTTCAATGCATAATGAATGATGTACTTAGCTATTACATGTTTGGGTCATTCATAAAACCTGAATAAAATGTGATTGATGATCCACCAAACTTACGGAAGAAAACTGATAAAGAAAAGGCAAGGGGTAGGTGATGGGATGGGAAAAGGTTGTGGGGGGGAGGAGAGTGGGTTGCATAATGTCAATTATGATTTTGAATACGGTATTTCAATTTAACATTTTCCCATTCTTCCTTCATCCTGTTCACATCTACCAGATCAATGATACAATAAGATGGGAGTGGAAGTTGGTGTGTGTGTGTGTGTGTGTGTGTGGCAGGGGTGGTGTTTGGGGATTGATAAATGACAGAGAGAAAGGACTGGTATTCAAAACATCCTTTTAACTCTTAATCCATCGATCATGAATATCTCATATCAAACTTATTTTGTATGCTAAAAGTAACTTACCTGTCCAAAATTGGAAGGAAAAATCCTGCGCAGGCCCATTTTCATACCTCTAACTTAAGTGAACACTGTTCATCGAAGCATGATTTTTTTTTCAATTTTTTCATATCATATGAAAGGTTGGTCCTTTAGCTTTCCATACATATCAACATTTTTTCATAAAATTATATATGCTCAATTTGGCAACCATTTCAAAAGTGTTACGTTTTTTTTGAGACACACGGTATAGATACCTTATTTGTGACACTGGCAGGTCACTAATTGGTGTGGGGTCCAGGGGGCTGAGTCCCGTTAAGCTCAGGGGTTTTAGGAATTTAATTACGGTCAGATGAGCATCCAGCCACCCCCCCTCCCCTTAGGACCCTTAGTGAGGTCCAGGGGGCAGAACCCTCGTAAGGTCAGGAGTTTTAGGTATTTAATTACGGTCAGATGAACATCCAGGGGCCATCCTTACGGCCCTTGGTGGGGTCCAGGGGGCAGAGCCCCTGGAAGCTCAGGGGTTTTAGGTATTTAATTACGGTCAGATGAGCATTATGTTGATACCTCATTTGTGACAAAACGCATACAAAAGTATAATGTCAAAAAAAAATGAGAAAAATCCGCGAAAATCATATCATTTTAGCAACATTTGTGAATCATCATGGTATCGAATAAGAAATAAACCATGTTTTAATTTTATTTGGGGGGTAACTCCTCCCCCCCCCCATTAGTACGCCAGTGTTCAGGGGCTTATGTCTTCTCACCCCTATCATAACAAACACAGACGTTTGTCCATCCTTTCACAATATTTCCACGATATGCGCGTATCGCTATTATAAAATCCCCCATTAATTGATAAATATAGGTGCATGCGGAATGTTTAGGAAGTTCAATTCCTGTTTTCTTTCCTTTTCTCTCAATGGAATATAATTTTGATTGTTATCAATTCCTTTTTTAAATTTATTCTTGGTTAAAAATTACAAACCAATGTTACTCCTTTACTGCTGATTAGTTTCGGGGGTGCTTTTTTGTTTGTTTGGGGGGGGGGGGGCGAAATGCGTTTTCTCCCCCCCCCCCTCTCCAACTATTTATGTCTGTGTGTCTGTTGTGAGGGAAGTTCTAAAGCTAGACACAACATTTTAGGTGACGTTTGATACCCATCCCTAATTGATTTTTGTCAGTTTGTTTTGTGTGTGTTTTGTAATATCCAGTCCTGCTAATTCCTTCTGACGTTTGGTACATGGGCTCTATTGGGTGAAATCAAATCAAGCCGTCCCGACTTAGGGCTAAACACGATAGCTACGGTCAAGCTGACAACCTTTTGGGGGGTCAAATCTAAGCAACATAATCTCCCTGATATAGGTTCTAAACAATGATACAAATACTAACATTCGGAATATTAGTGCTTTAAGCCTTCTAGTCAGAATAAAAGTCAAATCAGCCTGAAATCGTATACAATCACACTACTGGTATGACTCACTGGCCTTCTGAGCCGATTTAGTTGTTCTTCCAACAAGAGAACTTTAACTCTATTGCAATTTCAAATTAATTCAGCATAAGGCTATTCAAGTCATCGATCATAAAGATTTTGCACGTTGGAATGCTCATATATAAATGGTATTGCACATCATTTCAAAATCGGATTGTATTCGGATCGTAAAGTATGCGGTTGAAGAATATTTTGAGCGAACTATGAGCTGTAAGAAAATAATTCTTTGCTTTTCAAAAAGCAAAATTAGTGAATTAATAGCATGTAAAAATCAGTTGGTACAAATTGTTATAGTAAAACAGTGAAAACCTCAGTATCACTTGCGAACATAACCTAAAGGAAAATGTAAGGTTTGAAATAATATCATGCTAGAATTCCCCTTGCGTGATTATATGCATTTGAATAAACCGTTACAAATAATAGGGTCGAATACTCTTTTCCTGGCTGACAGGGGCGAAGCCTCTCATAATGTCCCCAAGCCAAAAATAGACCTCTAACAATGAAAACAAATCGCAGTTTTATGAGGAAAATTACATATGTTTAAGATTTATGTTCTGCCTTATGTTCCATTAGACCATTCCTTTCCCCATTTCCCAAAATGTAATTGCCAAGGCAATCTTCTAGTCCATGTGTGATCCTATTGTTTTTCACAGTTACCAAATTCTGGCACAATGAATTTTGATATGGCATATCCAAGACAATGTTGCTCAGTGAAGCGTATATGAATGAATGTTAACAATGTATCATTTGAAAGCATATTACTTTTACTTCATCAAAAGCAAGGGGTTTTATTATTCAGCTCAGAGGTCGTTCATGATAGCTGTTTGATAATGTTTTTCTTCGAATCACTATGCATTGTTGTCGAAATATGTTTTTATTAATATTAACGATATTATCTCTGCTAAATATCTTCTTCATTTCAGACAAACATCGAGAAAAGCCTACCTTGTCTGGAAGTGTTGTTAGACTGCAATAATTGTCCGGGTGCAGCTATGAATTTCAAACATTCATCGCTCGGGCCAGGATCCATCCATGCAGTGACACCTTCATTAAGTTGTGGGGTTTCTGTATTTGTTGAAATAATTGAAGGCACATTTATGCTTATAACGATGAAAAGCCCTTGTTTTAATTTTTGGAGACAGCGATCAAAAGCATGAATTATATTCACATGCAGCGAATTTTCAATACCATTTGTACCATTGTGGTATTGAATAACAATGTGACGGGTTATCTACGCCATTTGAATATTTTCTAATGCATACATAATTACGCCGACATGCACACACATATACACGCATACACAGATATATATATATTATAAAGCCTATATGTTAGTGTGCACATATACATTTATAGGCAGGTAAGTATGCGCGTAAAGCTGCATTTACTGATAATGCTCAACTGTAGGAGATAGCATATATATATTTGTATGTTAAAATACTTTAAGTGTTATGTATTACCTTGCGAGATAAATTCTCCTGTCGAGATCACTAGGGACAAAATCAGTACCACAATTACACATTACACAATTGCACTTGACATGTGTTTTATTACTCTCCAACTCATTCTCTATCATGCGGTATCTTCGGGTATGTATCATATTATATTCTGCCAAAGATTATTATTATTTCTTGGCCCTTATCAGGCCGGGGGAGGAGAAATATTTTACTCTTCCTCTTTCCACTTACCAGGAAACTGAAAGTGGTCCTCGTCATCTTCCACTCTGCTCACACTATGAAGAAAAGACAAAAAGTGGAATTCGAGTTTGATTTCATGTTCATATATCTTTCATTGTGCCTTTACAAGGATTTCAAATATTGTTTACCTGAATATTTATTGTTTTTCGGATGATTTTTAAAAACAAGTTCTGGTGTTGCGGTTGAAATTTGAAAGAAACTGTTTCGAAAGATAGATTTGGTGCGTAAGAATAATTGAGTATTTTGACTTTCTAAAATAAAGATAAAATATGAACTATATCTGAAAAAAGATCACATACAGTAAACAGCACTGCACAGTCACATGAGTTGGATTGTGGGACATTAGGCTATGACAGATTTGTCTAACTATTAATCTATTTATAGTAATATTTCGAATATTTCAAGAACATTTTTTTTCTTGAAAACCTTTATATTGCGATGATACCCGTCGTCAATAAGTTAGATTTTCAACAATGAGATTTCAAATAAAACTATTAGCGAATGAGAAATAATTCTAACCTGGCTATAGAAATATGAATTTCACCGGCTGCTGCTGCATCTTGAAGAGGAATGGCGATCGACGTGGATGTCGACGGTCTTTTTAATATGGAAATAGTTTTTCCTGGTGATGTTTCGGTTGTTCCTATTTTTAAGAATGGGAAATCTCGTTCGTAAAACTATGCCTTACTTTTAATTGCTTGTATCACCCTGTACCATTATAATTGAAATCATAATTTAGTTAAACGTATAATACTTTTTTAAAAGCCTCGTTACTTTAATGTTTTATTCGTTTTTCGGTTATCAGATAGCGATCAACATGTAATTCCCTATTACATGTATTAGAATGAGTTGAATTTATTAAATCTGTAATTTATACAAAGTAGTGAAATGTCCTAATAATTAGCAATTTACATTTTGTCGTATTTTCGATATGAATTGCATATAACTAAATCATCAGTAATTAGGAAATATCCTGTAAATTCAGATAAATTGTTTAAAAAGCATAGATGTGCACGCACCCCATATTCATTATGCAAATTCTGGGTATATTTGTGGGTTTTGGGTGGGAAGGCCCATCTGATATACATTTGGTTTTTAGCTGGGGCCGGCCGATGCTCGATGTGCAATTTTCACCACAAAAAACCCACATGGGGCCAACATGGGGCCCACATGTGTAGGTATACATATAGGTTTTGGGTGGGAATGCCAATATGTATTTTTATGGGCAATGTGGGCTCCATATACTTGTGGGTTCTGGGTGGGAAGGCCCATCTGATATACATCTGTTTTTAGCTGGGCCCAGCCGATGCTCGATGTGCGCTTTTCACCACCAAAACCCCATATGGGGCCCACATAGGGCCTATATGTGTTGGTACTTGTGGGTTCTGGGTGGGAAGGCCCATCTGATATACATCTTGTTTTTATATGGGCCATGTGGGCTCCTTATACCTGTGGGTTCTTGGTGGGAAGGCCTATCTGGTATACATCTGGTTTTCAGCTGGGTCAAGACAATGTTCGACGTGCGATTTTCACCACCAAAAACCCACATGGGGCCCACATGCGTGGGTTCTGGGTGGGAAGGCCCATCTGGTATACTTCTGATTTGTGTATGGGCCACGTGGGCTTTAGTCTGCCCATACAAAACTCAAATGGGCCCCAGATATTTTGCTATCTGGGATGGTATTATGACGTAAGCAATTCAGCCAATTTGATGTGTCAATATGTAAAGGGATTGCAACTTTCATAAATTCAAACTTTTGTTTTAATACTTTTTGTCCGATTTCATTCAAATTTCATCAATCAGCTTCTCTGTTTTTCCAGCTTTCATTGGACGACTTTACTCTTTTAAGGTTGTATTTCCTTTAAGATAAATATGTGAACAATGCCTGTTCCCAATCTAGATCATTTCGGGACAGCAAAGCTTGGTTCATGAACACTTTGGTGTTTCCCTTTTTCTCCGGGAAGTGTTGCACCCCCTTCCCGTTGGACAATTTTTTACAATGGGGCTTAATGGGTAAATATTGACACAATATTTTAGGTGTCGTCTGATGCCCATCCCTACTTCATTGTTGTCATTTTTTGTGTGGGTATTTTGTAATATCCAGTCCTACTTCTTCCTTCAGACGTTTGGTACATGGTCTCTATTGGGTGAAATCAACCTAACCCGACTTAGGGCTAAACCCGTA
Source organism: Strongylocentrotus droebachiensis (assembly GCA_035222895.1). NCBI lineage: Eukaryota > Metazoa > Echinodermata > Echinoidea > Camarodonta > Strongylocentrotidae > Strongylocentrotus > Strongylocentrotus droebachiensis. The sequence goes on from JAVYIG010010832.1 coordinate 31,593, forward strand.
AGCTACGGTCAAGTTGACAACCTTTTGAGGGGGGTCAAATCTAAACAAAAACATAATCTCCCTGATGTAGGTTCTAAATAATGATAAAGATACTAACAATCGGAATTTTAGTGCTTTAAGCATTCTAGTCAGAGTAGAAGCCGAATCAGCCTGAAATCGTATACAATCACTCTACTGGTGTGACCTCACTGACCTTCTCAGCCGATCTAGTTGTTCTTCCTACAAGGGAAATTTAACTCTATTGCAGTTTCAATTTAATGCAGCATAAGGCTATTCAAGTCATCGATCATTAAGATTTTGCACGTTGGAATGCTCATATAAAATGTTATTGCAAATTATTTCAAAATCGGATCGTTATCGGATCGTAAAGTATGCGGTTAAAGAATATTTTGAGCGAACTGTGAGCTGTAAGAAAATAAATTTTTGCTTTTCAAAAAGCAAAATTAGTGAATTGATAGCATGTAAAAATCAGTTTGTACAAATTTTTTATAGTAAAACAGTAAAAACCTCAGTATCACTTGCGAACATACCCTAAAGAAAAATGTAAGGTTTGAAATATTATAATGCAAAAATTCCCCTTGCGTGATTATATGCATTTGAGTATTACCGTTACAAATAATAGGGTCCAAAACTCTTTTCCTGGCTGACAGGGTCGTAGCCTCTCATAATGTCCCCAAGCCATAAATATGTCGCTTAAGGAAATGCAATCTCCGACAATCTGAACTCGCGAATGTTTATGTCATGTACATCAGACCAGTATTGGAATATGCTGCCCCTATCTGGTCATCAGCAATCACTACTCAACAGTCTACTGACCTAGAGCGTCCAAAAAAGGGCCTGTCGTATTATCCTGAGCGGTTATACTTCCTACACTTCAGCCCTTGAAACACTAGGCATCCCATCCCTTGAAGCACGCAGACAGAATCTGCTCTCTATCTTTGGTCTTCATCTTCTCTCCTCTCGACACCGAGATCTCCTGCTCGAGTTCCGAGGGCAGACAACGACTCGTCAGCTTCGGAATTCCAACAAACTCAATACCCCAATGTGTAGAACCACGAGATAATCGCAAATCCGTGATCCCTACCATTGTACGGCTGATAAACTCAGATTTGAAATAAGCTTGTAAGAATAATAATCCATTCGTTTCATTTGATTGTATCAATTCAAATTTAAAAATAATATATATATATTCTTAAAATTTGCAATTCAACAATGCAATTTTGGTAATCACATTTAGTTTGTTGCCAAATTTTACCCTCTTTTTTGAACAGCTATTTTCTTGTAAATTCAATTATTCAATAATAATTATATATCTTAAAGATAAACTCCAGTTCTGGTAAAAAAAAGAAAATAATTCTCACAGAATCAAACGAAACTTACACTGAATGTTCAAGATTACAAATAAATGACATGTGCCAAACAATTTTGGAAGAAAATGTATACTGGCTGAGTAATGAGCATAGAAAGACAAGGAAATCAAGGTAGTACTAGCCCCGACACCATGTGTGTTGTCCCATATATAGCTTTCTGTGTCAGCGCTTGTTACTCTACCAAGACTCGGTCAAATTTATTATGATTATGATGACTCCAGAACCTTGCAGTGCACACCAATACTTACATGCTACATGATCAACTGTTTCTGATCCTCTCCACACCTTTTCTTTCACAATGCAATCGCATTACCAGTACTAAAGTTTATCTTTAATATGGTCTGGAGGCAAATACATGTGTATTAACCATGTTTTGCCTAATTCTGTAAAGCTTTTTTATATTTAAATATTTATAATGAATATATCTATGACATTGCGGTTTGTGCTCTGGAATTCATTGTTTTATTTTGTAGTCGGTTGTAGTTGGTCTCAAAAATTATGCTGCATTTACGGTATTATATTTGTAAATTTTAAGTCTCATTATAGTTTATTAACACTTTATCCGATTATTTTGTCTAGTTCTCATTTTTAGCCTATTTATCTGTCCTACTCTTTATATGTCCCTTTTATTGTGTAGTCTCCTCTCCAGCTTCTCTTTCTCATTTATATACGCTCTCTCTCTCTCTCTCTCTTTGTTATTGTCTTACCAGTCCTTCTAATCTTCTATTACATTTGTCGAATTGCCTTCTGTTACGAGATCGTTCTCCTTCAATTATCCTCTAGTCGCCCGTTTCAATCTCTTCTCTTGTTTCTCTTTTTTTACTTTGATCATATCCTTGATTATTTATTCTGAATTGTAAGTTATATTTATATGTTACGCTTTTGTATGTATCTTTTGTAAATTCAATTTGTTTCAGCCTCTGGCTGCTATTTGAATGTTTTTTAATCAATAAACCATATCAAATCAAATCAAATCAAACCTCTAACAATGAAAACAAAAAGCAATTTTATAAGGAAAATTACATATGTTTAAGATTTATTTTCTGCCTTATGTTCCCATTAGACCATTCCTTTCCCCATTTCCCAAAATGTAATTGCCATGGCAATCCTCTCGTTCATGTGTGATCCTATTGTTTTTCACAGTTTTACCAAAATCTGGCACAAATGGATTTTGATATGGCATTTCCGAGACAATGTTGCTCAGTGAAGTGTATATGAATAAATGTTAACAATGTATCATTTGAAAGCATATTACTTTTACTTCATCAAAAGGAAAGGGTTTTATTATTCAGCTCAGAGTTCGTTCATGATAGCTGGTTGATAATGTTTTTCTTCGAATCACTATGCATTGTTGTCGAAATATGTTTGTATTAACGGTATTATCTCTGGTAAATATCATCTTCATTTCAGGCAAACATTGAGAAAAGCCTACCTTGTCTGGAAGTTTTTTTAGACTGCAATAATTGTCCGGGTGCAGCTTTGAATTTGGAACATACATCGCTCGGGCCAGGATCCATCCATGCAGTGACACCTTTATTCAGTTTTGGGGTATCTGTATTTGTTGAAATAATTGAAGTCACATTTATGCTTAATACGATAAAAAGCCCTTGTTTTAATTTTTGGAGACATCGATCAGAAGCATAAATTATATTCACATGTAGCGAATTTTCCATATCATTTGTACCATGGTGGTATTGAATAACAATGTGACGGGTTATCTACGCCACTCGAATATTTCCGCACACACATATACACGCATACACAGATATATATCATAAAGCCTATATGTGAGTGTGCACATATACATTTATAGGCAGGTAAGTATGCGCGTAAAGCTGCAATTACTGATAATGCTCAACTGTAGGAGGTAGCATATATATATTTGTATGTTGAAGTACTTTCAGTTTTATGTATGACCTTGCGAGATAAATTCTCCTGTCGAGATCACTAAGGACAAAATCAGTACCATTACAAAAATGCGCATGTTTTTTATTACTCTCTAACTTATTCTCTATCATGCGGTATCTTCGAGTATGTATCATGTTATATTCTGCCCAAAATTATCTATTGGCTCTTATTAGACCGGGGGTGGAGGAATCTTTTACACTTCCTCGTACCACTTACCAGGAAACTGAAAGTGGTCCTCGTCGTTTTCCGCTCTGCTCACACTATGAAGAGAAAAGTGCAATTCAAATTTAATTTCACATTCATATAGCTTTCAATGTGCCTTTACAAAGAATTGGACTATTGTTTACCTCAATATTTATTGTTTTTCGGACGATTTAGAAAAACAAGTTCTGGTGTTTTGGTTGTAATGTGAAAGAAACTATTTCGAAAGAAAAGGTTAAGTGCGTAAGAATAATTGAGTATTTTGACTTTTTGAAATAAAGATAAAATATGAACTATATCTGTTGAAGAAAAAAAAATCACATACAGTAAACAGCCCTGCACAATCAGAGGAGTTGGATTGTGGGATATTAGTCTTTGAAAAATTTCTTTAACTATTACTCTATTTCTAGAAATATTTCAAGAACATTTTTTCTTGAAGACCTTTTTTTTGCGATGATACTTGTCGTCAATAAGTTTAAAATGATTTGAAGGGACACGAAAGATATTCAACTTTTTCAGAGCTAAGTCTTCTTTATGAAAAAAAAGGGAAAAGGAAATGTTTATGTGTGGTGTTCTCTTCTCTTTCTACTTCCATTGATAAATGTTTCTATATCGAAAAGGTAATGAACCAGTGTATTTCTTTCAAATGTTTATCATTCAATTAGTCAAAGGTTTTTTTGGAGGGCTTACCTGGTTGTTGACTCGCTTCTGAAGCTAAAAGTTCTTGCTCGCTTATGATGCCGTCTCCTTTTTATTACTCTAGTTTCTGTCCGTTTACCTCTTTCTCCCGCGATCTTGACAAAATGAAATTCGCAGAGTATACTTAAAATAACGATATTTAACATTATTCTTAAATAATTAAATTTTACATTATTGTCACCAATTCTGACGTAGTCACTGTGATGGCCAGCCACTATACATTTTAACATTGACCCACTTAAACAATTACAAAACACTGGTCAATTGATTGAATCTAACCTGGGACACCAAGCTGGTATCAATGGTATGTTACTTTACGATTGCAGCCACTCAGTGAAGCCGTAAACGTAGAATGGATAGTTCCACATACCTCAACTCTTTAAATTTTGTAAATGTAATTTTCATCTCTTCGTTCGAAAATTTAGTGAATATTTTATCAACTTTCATTGTGTGTCAGATCCTTTCGAATGTTATACTGATCGTGCACCTATAACCTGGTATACGATGTATGAGAATTTATTTGCAAGTATCATGTTGTACAATATGTTTTTGTTATGTAACCTGGATGCGTGCCTAAATGTGTATATATATATATATATATGTAATCCTACCATATGTATTCGCCTTTGTGATTGCAAATGTATATATTGTGTCAATATTATATACACATTGTGCTTTTAATATAAATATACATATATATGTAATTAAGTGCCTGTACATGTAGTCAGACATTATTTTATCAAAAATGTTGAATCCCATTTTTTTTCTTTTTATTCAACCGTTCATGTGAAAGTTGATATATAACACAATCTCAATGGGAGATAGCACGTACAAGTATAAACCATAATGGCCGATTTTGCACTTTTCACCTTAAATCGGAATTTTGACCACGATCACGTCTTTTGATCAAAAATTGAATCGTAGTACACTTGTAGAATAAAGTCTCAGCTACAACACATTCAAATATGGAAGACATCAAAGTACGGATAAACAAAATATGTAGGCTTTATGCACTAGAAAATTTAGCCCCTAAAACACTTCTGCTATCGAGCAAATTGAATAAACAAAATTTATCGGTGCTCCCGGTAAATTTCAAATAGCGCCTAAGGCCATTCCATGGTAGCTGCGACCATGAAAATCTCAGAATATGCAGTTCTTATATATAATTTACAAACGGGAATAGCAAATCGGTCGATTGTAGTTAAGAAAAATTGTTTTAAAGCTGAAGTAATATGAGTCTTAAGAGGGCGCTATACAACATAAAGAGTTTATTATTTACAATTTCATCACTTTAGAATCGATTTCAACCGCGACAACGATCATTGCAAAATCGCATATGCATGCTTTCAATATATTCGTTTAAAACAAATTCATGACCCCATACTGAAACTTTGTATTACCTTTAACAACATAGAAATACCCCGTACCCGCAAGAGATGAGCTCACCTTGTGCCTCCAAGCTTGCAATGGCGGTACGGCCAATAATTCCTCTTGCGGTGAATCTTTTACGACGCCTTCCAAATCCGTTTGATATTGGTTTTCTTAAAGAGAAATGGAAAAGTAAGGCGAAATAAACATTTTATCCATGTGTCTAGTCAAGTCGATGAACACATAATCCCACTATAGGTGGCAATCTAGAAAACAATAATGGAATTACCCTCTTGAGTTTTACCTGCCCCAGCACTTATTTCATAAACCGTTTCAGATATTCCGGGGATACTCCAACGAGTCCAACCTGAAGTAAAAATTTTGTTTTAATAAAAGCAGCAAAAAGAGATAAAGAAATCAGCTAAAGTTTGAACAATATCCGATGACTAAACAATAGGAAAGTTGTGTATGTTTGAAGTTGTCATCAGTGAAACACAAATTGCCAAAACTACGACGTATCTTGCGAGCTCGTCTCCAATTTACTAATAGGGCGCTTTAGTAACGAGACGGTACGCACAGGAGACGGTAATGCGAGCGAAAAAACAAACTGCGCATGCGCGATTCTGAATTCTCTCCGTCCCGTCGATTTTCGGAACGGTACTCGGCCAACATAGCGTTCGTTCCCTAAACACGACGAAAGAGAGAGAGCTGACAAATAATTTGTATCTAGATCTAACAATGCAGGGCCTTACTGAAGATAAAAACAGGAAATCTACTAGTGTTTCCAATGTCTGTTCGGTATCTATACCTCAATTTACAATAAATTGATGGTTTGGCCGTTTAGGCCTACTTTGGGGGCCCTTTTTCATCGTTATGCATGACGTGCCTACACGCTGCGCACTACAGCCCACCGCCGGGTCTATTGCCCCGGCGCTCCGGCCAAGCCTTGAGGCCCAAGAGCACTCGCACCAAAATGCAGCAGGTGTGCGGTTCAGCGCGGCTTTGCGTCCCCGTCGCCTTTAGCAGACAGCGAAAGCGCTTAAACATCACGACGGTAACAAGAGTGCGAGACCCGTCACAGTTGGTCAAACACTCCGTCTCCTGTGCGTACCGTCTCGTTACTAAAGCGCCCTAGTATAATATTGATGACGGATTAGGTCTGTTTCATACAGGGTTAATATATTTTTAATTGTTAGCAGAGCTAACCGATTAGCATTTCAGAATATTCGGATTTGATGAGCTAGTATGCAGAGCTCACTGACCTAGTTCGACACGCTGCGGAATTGACGTCTAATTGTTGGCGCTTCTACTCTCCGTTTCTCGTGCAAATTTAATAGGTGGTAATGTGAGAATAAATTCAATTTAATAATTACATTGTTGGATCAGGATATTAGTCAAGAACAGGACCACATTTTTGTTGCTGAAGCTCCTTCCGGTTCTCAGCCTGGAGCCCTTATGCCCTTATTTATGGCAAGCCGTTTTAACATTTATTCTCAATTCTTGATATCAAGACATCGAATTCTTGATATCAAGAAATATAAATTAATGTTAAAACGGCTTGCCATAAATACGCAGGAATACGCAAGACAAATACGCAAGACAAAGGCATATAGCCGTCTAGTGTGAGTAATGCTGTACAAGAGGCCCTTGGCTCCTTTAAGCAATATTTGAATATTATATTGCCAAAGTGAAAGAAGACAGCGAGAAGAAGCTTTCTGCCGCTTCCACGGAGCTTCAACAACTTAAAAGGGCGTCGGAACTGTACTTTCGATTCAAGGGAAACAAGGTTCAGTACGAATTTAATTCCAATTTGCAGGAGAAGCTGGAAAAGGGTGTGGCCTTTTTGGAAGAAGGCAAACATGTTTCCACCCTTTCAAAGCTTAAGAAGGGTATCGCTGATATCAAGAAGAGAAAGAAGTTGATCAGACTCGCTGATAAATCTGCTGCAGGTTAGTGAACAGATATATGGAAATTTGCAGTTTTGGAAACGCTTAGGTGCATCTCAGTTTGTGCTAGATATTATTGAGCATTTGTTACAAGTTACCATTTGTATAGAACCCCCCCCCCCCCCCCCCCAAAAAAAAAAAAAAAAAAAAAAAAAAAATAATAATAATAATAATTAATAAATTAATTAATTAATTAAAAAAAATATTAAAAAAATAAAAAATAGAACTAAGAAATAATAGGTCTGCGCTGTCTTATCCTGAGTCCATTACTGAAGCTGTTAATGATCTATTTCAGAAGAAATTAGTTGTTGAGTCTGCTACTGCACCTCATGTTATTAACCCTCTAGCAGTGTCAATTCAAAGCTCTGGTAAAAAGACGCTGATTCGTGAATTACGTTCTGTGAATAAATATTTGTGGAAGAACAAAATTCAATTCAAAGATTGGAACGTGGCACTTACTTATTTTAAAAGGGGAGATTTTTAGTTTTTTCTTTGACCTAAAGTCAGGTTACCATCATTATTAAAAAAAATCACGCGCACTTACTTCTTAGGTTTCAGTTGGGATTTTGGAAGTAGTACTAGATATTTTACATTTTGAAATCTGCCCTTTGGTTTGTCTACAGCTCATTATGTGTTTACTAAATCTCTTAAACCGATCGTCAATCATTGGCGTAGTAGAGGGATATTCATTGTTTTGTATTTAGATGATGGATGGGGCGTGTGGCTTCATTTGATTCATGTGAGGCTGTGACTAAGGCAGTGAAAGATGATATACTGGAAGCAGGTTTGGTACCTAATGTTGAGAAATCCCAATGGATTCCTGTCCAGTCCTTGGATTGGCTTGGATTAACATGGGACAGCAATGTGGGATTTATTAAGATAACTCATGAGTTATGAGTTATGTATAGACTCCTTTCAGGCAGATTTACCACAGGTTTCATCAGGATAAATTGCAGCTCTTGCTGGAAATATTAATTCTCTGTAACCAGTCATATATGTTTACAAGTTCAGTGAGTTCCCAGAGAGGAGAACCGTCCCGCAGATGCACTTAGCCGTATTATTGATTTCAATGATTGGGGAGATTCTGTTAAATTGTTAAACCCATTGATAACTCATGGCGGCCTCATATCGTTGGTAGGTTCGCAGATAATCCTAATTAAAAACTTACCAAATTTAATTCCAAATATTGCTGTCCTTATTCGGCTCAAGTTGATGCGTTATCGTGTGATTGGGCGGGTGAGAATAACTGGTTGCCCCCACCCCCCCCCCCCCCACCAATTGAATGTACTGGACAGGTTTTGAAACACATTTTAAGTTTGCTGTGGGAACTCTAGTTAGCTCAATTTGACCTTCAGAACATGGTGACAGATCGTATAAGTATATAACCAGCCGCATGGCTAGAGGTAGGCTGCATAGACGGTTAAAGTATAGTATCTATGCTGCAGAGCATGATGGTGATGGATTTATGACCAGCCGCATGGCTAAAGGAAGGCTGCATAAATTATGTAGTCCTAAGGTTACCCCATGTGATCGTAAGTTTGTACATATTGTACTGCAAGGTTTGAAGAAGTTGCTTTATAAACCCATTGTAACAAAACAAAAAGAACCTATGACACCAGGAGAGTGTTTCACAGAGACTAAGATCGACTTTAAGTTGGGTTCAACTGTGACAGGCCATTCATGCCACTGGTTGCTCTCACCATTGGTTTCTCAACTATGATCTTTGTATAATATTTTTTCTTTCATTAATGCAAGTTCGCGAGGATCAAATGGCCATTGGAGGACTTGGAAGGTATGGATGTATTGGTGAGATCATCGGGATTCGGTCTCGTTTCCGGTGAGGATGGGTGGGTACGTACCCATCTTTCGGTAATTCACCTGAACAGTTCTTGCTTGTCCGTTCTGTCTTGCCGTCGAAGCTCGGTGCTCCCCAGGATACATGTATATTATGTATTCTGTAACATGTTCCATTTATTGTTTTACAGATTATGCTATAGGGTAGGGAGGCGGAATTGAAAATAATTTATTCACGTTTGAGTTTCAAATTAGGCAAAAAGATGTTTGCAAAAATAATTTTTAAAGTGAATGTATGATCGAAAATTGTCTTAATGGGAACTATACAATTTTAAAGTTTTTTAGTACAGGATTTTTTAGAGGTGAGCTCGCAAGATACGTCACAGAGTTACCAATTTGTGTTTGATTGATCGCACCTTAACAAATAATAACTTTCTTATTTTTTAAAAGTTTTTGTTCAAACTTTTACTCATTTTTCTGCTCCCTTTAAAACCAACCTGATATCAGGGCGGATCTCCCCTTTAAAGTCTTTGAAACAAATTATGATGTCATGTACATGTATGTAGATTGCTATTAAAACATATATTAAAAGATGTGCTTCTCTCCTTTTATCCGATGTACGTTCTTTGTTGCTAGGTGAGACAAGCATTTATGCCTTTCCTGACTGGCGGCACGTAGTGTGCGCGGTTTGCTTTCTGGCTGTTATTCGTGGCGGGTGGGTTGAATGGCTTTGTGGCGGGGCGCTCGTCTAGGCTTAGTGCATTGGATTCGGTTTCGTGTGTTCTTAAATTATATGCCAACAAGGTTCTGGCTCGTACTTACAGCTGCTGGTACTCTGACTGTTGTCAATGTCTCCCATAATTTGTTTAGTCTAATCACGAGTGCAAATTAGACCTTTCTGTTGGTTAAGTTTAGGATCTTTTTTCTTCTTTTTTTTAAAGAAAGTTTTACATATTACATTACATGAGGTTATTTAAAAACATAAATGATATTGCATGTTTAAAGTGCGCATTAGATTGAGCTTAATCTCTATACGTTTTCTTTTAAATTAGATTCTCTATGTTCACAATTCATGATAAAGTTATGAGAATACCAAAGAGATAACTCGATATACTCGCATAATTAATTCGAAAAGCTGTATTAATGTCCCATGGGCTACAAACACTTTGCTTTTGAGACCTGTAAGTGATTATGATTATGTTGCCATTTTTACCTTTACTTATGTTTTCTTACAACACTTTTATTTTCATCACTAGCACAACCATGTACACAAGAACGTACACACGTTCACATAATTACCTACACAGACTCACACTTTCACACATGGACAAAAACTCACACAGCGTGCTCTCTGTGGCTTTTCTTGTATACTTGAGATATTCCAGAATTCTGAATGATTTTTCCTAACGCAAATTTTGACCAAGGTTTGATAAATGTTGAAACCAAGTATTATACAGTAGAAGAATTTAATTCTAGTTTTAATTCATCCAATAATAACGATCAAATGTACGATGACTCAAACTCCATGAATCTTCAAGCCATTCCTGACTTTAGCCTATTTCACGTTAATAGTAGAAGTATGAATAAGAATTTTGAGTCCGTACAAGAACTTTGTTTACAATTAAATAACTTCCAGTTTTCCATAATAGGCTTATCTGAAACTTGGCTCCATAACAATTCCCCACCTCTATTTAATATACCAAACTATCACATGTTTCGTTCTGATCGTGACCATGGTAGAGGGGGCGGAGTAGCGCTATACATACATAATCATTTTAAAATTAAAGTTAGGTCTGACTTACACACTGAAGGTGCTGAAGATTTATATATTGAAATATTAAATGATAAAACCAAAAACATAATAGTTGGCATAATGTATAGACCCCCTAATCATAATGTAGACATTTTCTTGGACAATTTTGATAGATGTCTTGATACTGTTTCCCGAGAAAATAAAGAGGTTTATATAATGGGCGATTTTAACATTAATCTTTTAAATTCTGATGATAACCACATTGTGAAATTTAGTAGTACACTGCAATCTGACGCATTTAACCCACATATTGATTAACCAACAAGAATTTCATGTATTTCTCAAACTCTCATTGACAATATTTTTTCGAATGTAGCTCATAACAATTTTACAAATGGTCTGTTGTATTACGATATTTCTGACCATTTACCGATATTTATTATTTCTAAAGTTCACCTTGTTAAAAAAATTACTAAAAATAATTGTGCAATGCATAGAAAACAAACAAAAAATAATATTGAATCATCAAACTTTGATTTAGCCAAGGAAGATTGCGTCGAGGTATTATGTGTATCTGACGTAAATGTAGCATATGAAAAATTTCTCGAAATTGTATTACATTATTATCATAAGAATATACCCCTTGTCAAAATAAAAAAGGTCAAAAGGTCAAACAACCATGGATTACTAAGGGTATTTTGAGTTCCATAGTCGCCCGTAATAAGTTGTATAAGGAAGCCCTTACAAGTCAATGTAACGACAAGCTTAAGAAGTATAAAATGTATAGGAATCATCTTACATCTCTTATACGATTGTCTAAGAAGTTATATTATTCTAACAACATAGAAAGTAATAAAAGTAACAATAATTTATTATGGAAAACTGTAAAGGAACTCTTAGGCAAGAAAAAGACAGAAGGTAATAAATGTTTCTTAATTGATGATCAACAAATAACAGATCCAATTAAAATGTCAAAAGCTTTTAATGAGTATTATATAGATGTAGGCCCTAATTTAGCAGCTAATATTGATTCAGGTGACGTGGACTACAATAAGTCCTTGAATTTCCCACGTGAAAATTCCTTATTTCTTACTCCAACCAATGATTATGAAATTATTAATGTAGTTCAACACCTTAATTCTACAAAATCTAGTGGCCATGATAGTATAAGTGTTCACTTATTGAAACAAATAATCTTTAATATGGTAACCCCCCTGACATATATATTTAATTTATCAATTTCAACGGGTGTATTCCCACATTTGCTTAAAATCGCTAAAGTGATTCCTATTTATAAAAAGGACGACTCCTCAGTAATAAGTAATTATAGGCCAATTTCATTATTACCAAGTATCTCTAAAGTTCTCGAAAAAATAATATATAAAAGACTTAACAATTTCTTACAAAAAATAATTCATTGATTCCTAACCAGTTCGGATTCATAATTGGTCATTCTACCGATTACGCAATTCTGCATATGTATGACAAAATAATTGAGGCTTTGGCGAACAGTGAACATATTGTTGGAGTATTTATGGACTTGTCAAAAGCTTTCGATACGATTGATCATAAAATATTAATACATAAATTACAATACTATGGCGTAAGAGGTCAAGCTCTTTCATGGTTCACTAATTATTTACAAGACAGACAACAATACGTATCTTTCCAAAATCATGAATTAAGAAAATTAACAATTAAATGTGAAGTACCGCAAGGATCTATATTGGGTCCATTGCTATTTATTATTTATATAAATGATATTATTGAAACCTCTTAACTTTTAAATTGTATCATCTTTGCTGATGATACGAGTATTTCTTATTCCCATAAAAAAAACTTTGATACGCTCATAACGCGGTTAAACTGTGAATTAATGAAAATGTCTAGGTGGTTCAAATCTAATAAATTGTCATTAAACCTTAGTAAAAACAAATTTCATTCATTTTAAACAGACCAACGTACATGATATAAGAAATTGTAATATTGAGATTGATGGCTTGCCTCTCATTGAAAAACAATCTGTTAAATGTTTAGGAGTCACTATTGACTCTCATCTAAATTTTAATGAGCATATACGTAATATACATACATCAATATCAAGGAATATTGGAATACTGTATAAATTAAAACAAATTCTTTCTGAAAGATCTATGATTATATTATACAATTCTCTAATTTTATCACATGTGATATATTGTAATATTGTATGGGGTAATTGTAGCTTAACAAGAATTAATTCCTTTTTTTTGCTTCAAAAGAGAGCGATTCGCATGATCACTAACTCACATTATATATCACACACGGAACCTTTATTTCAGCGTTTAAAAACATTAAAAATACAAGATATCCACATTTTTCAGACATGCATTTTTATGTATAAATATTCTCATAATCAATTACCATCCCTATTTCACAATATTTACAGTTTAAACTCAAACATTCACACATACCCCACACGTTGTTCAACAAATTATCACTTAGAAAATCCTAAAATACTTTTAGCACAAAAATCAGTAAGACATCATGGACCAGATGTTTGGAACTCCTTACCAAATTCAATAAGGCATTGTTCATCTCTCTATTACTTTAAAGGCCCACTGCACTACTTGTAGCTACTTGCGCCCTCTATATAACAAACAATGCCTAATCGGTGACCATTTGTCCCCCATGATCCTCTTTTTCTTATGTTAACTGAGAGCTGAGTTGATGAGATAACCACCTGTCCAGTGACCTTGCAGGGCAGTCTAATCCCTCCTGTAAAGCATCTCTCAAAAACTCTTATATCGAAGTATCTACATAACTGATTTCAACATGCAGTAGGCAATTGTCAAATTTCGGTCACATTGCAACTCAGTTTTGCAAATTTTGTTTTCTATTTCGTATTCTTAATTTCCTTTATGGTAAAGGATGTATTGTTTCTACTCGACTATACCACACAGAGCTACGTGCACTTCCACTATTTGTTACAAACACGCACGCTCGCGTGCACATGCACACACATACACACACACACACACGCACACACGCACACACACACAATATATATATATATATATATATACACTTGCACAACACACTCACCAACTCATACACAAAGATCGTTTGAACACTTTTTCATTTTAAGTTTTACCTTAAGATTTTTTTTTTTTTTTCTTGTTTTTTTTTTAGGCCGCCATCCTTGTCAAGCTTTGCTTATGATTGCGGTCTCCTGCACTTTTCCAACAGAATAGTTAGGATAACACTTTAAATTTATAATAATATGTTATGGAAATGATAAGTTTCGTTATTATATGTACATATATTATGTAAAAAATCATTTTGACATGAAGAAATTATTATTTGTTTATGTTGTATTATACCTTACATGTATATTATGTTTTTTGTTATTCAGTTATATTTTATTTGGAAAAAATGCAGAAATAAAATCAAATAAAAAAATTAAAAAAAAAATATATTATTACCCCGGCAAGTATTACCTTCAATATTGTTGACTAATGCACGGTCGCTGTGTAACAAATTTGATGACTTTCAAGCCACTATTGTTACCCAGTATTCTGATGTCAGCTTGATTGCAATAACTGAGACCTGGTTCACCGCAGATAAACAATCTTCTTGCTTTGACTTACCAACATTTACTTTGCATCGATCTGACCGTGTTGATCGATTACTGGGGGAGGAGTATTGCTGTATACGATAAATGACATTAATTGCCAACAAGTGTTTGATGATTCGGTACCTGGACACCTAGAAATATTGTGGGTTAAACTTACTTCATCTCCCATGGTTCGTCTAGGAAAGAGCATTTTATGCGTGTGTTGTTTATGCTCCACCGACATCTTCAAACCATCAAGAAATAATTGATCACATTATCCAGATGGTAGATGTGATTAATTCTATAGAGGAAGCTTTGATTCTGGTCATGGGTGATTTCAATGACCTATCCACTGATGATATTGAACAACAAGCTCTTTTGTCTCACTTGGTAACGTTGCCAACTAGAGGTGATGCCATCTTGGACAAAATCTTGACGAACCTCCCTGACCTGTATAGTGAACCAGTAGTCCATTCACCAATTGCGTCTAGTGACCATCGTGTTGTTGTTGTCCGTCCCCACGTTGCAATTCAGCCTGTGAAAGCCACGAAGGTGAAGCTTCGGCCGTTTCGAGATTCATCTATTCTATAGATCACCGAATTTGAGTGGGCCGAGCTTAACGCTGATGATGATATAGATGAAATGGTGGAGATTCTCCACAGTGGACTTCTGGTGCAGTATAAACGCTGTTTCCCAGAGATATCGATTAAGAGATGAATGAGAGACAAACCGTGGTTCAATGAGAACATCCGCAGCTTGATCGAACAACGTGAACTAGCACACAACAGTGAAGATCTAGATCGCTACCATCAACTACGGAACAGAGTTCAACGTGCCATTAGCCAAACTAAATCTGTATATTTCCACAGGAAGGTGGAACATCTCAAGTTCAAGTTCAAGTTCAAGTTCAAGTTCATTTATTCAAAACCACACAAAACATGATATAATCTTTTACATGAAAAAGAGACTGCTAATAGTACATTAATCAACATATAATAACTCGATTACATCATTAAGTGAATGGTTTTAGGACCCCTGTAGAAGCTAACCTTGTGAGCGGGGTCCTATATAGACCATGGGCCAAGCCCTGTTTTCTTGCTTAGTTTTTGAATTCCGTGGTCTCCGACTGGGAAGTACCTACAAATGTGCCAAATATCTTGGAAATGTGTATTTGAAACAAAAATGACATGTTCCCAAGTTTGAAACTTGAGCACTAATTAATAACGGCCAAAAACAAAGAAAAAGTTAAGAATTGGTTGCTATGGACTTTTCCTCGCTAGCAACCATACAAGGGGAGATATTTGTTTGCATATTTTGCAGCTTACATGCTAACTGTGCATACAAATGGTGTTTGGAGAAGTGTGATGTTATGAATTGAAGTTCAATCATGTAAAAATTTAATTTGCATATTAATTAATACCTTAATTAATACATGTATTATCCTTATTAATCAAATACATGTTGTTAAAAAATCTCATAAAACCTGATATCAGTATGAACATAGAATCAGATGTATTCATGTATTTATCAATTTTTCCAAAGGGATGGCATTATTAGTCACATGCCCCATACCCCCTCCCCCAACTTATACCCTCCCCCCCCCCCCCCCCACCCCCTACCAGCTCCATGAAGCGAAAACGACATAAACATACAGTAGTTTCCAATCATATGATCAGCAAAAGATGTTTTCTCACAAAATTTCAAACCATGCTCATTTTTATATTCACACACAGCCACCCCACCACATAGATCTTCATGTATATATAAAGGCACCCCCCCCCCCCAACACACACACATACACACAGTAATACCCAATGATATAATGAAAGAAATTAATTTAAAATAAATTATTTGTGACTTGTAAATTCAAATGTCCCTCATGTTTGCTGATATCCACTTTATCCTAGGTACACAAACTCATGCATATGAACACACATGTATGCCCCCATCATATACCCCCCCCCCCCCAAATACACAAGCATAATCGCACCAGTTGTTATCTTGTTGTTTTCTTGGATATTATCTTCCATTTTTTCTCTCTGTGTGACCTCACATGAAAAGCTATGACAAATTGATTTTATAGTATAGTTTTTAATGTTCTATTTACTATAACAAATAAAACGAAGGTTCACAGTACCATGTTTTATGTATTTCATATTGGCATTATATATGTACATGTATGTACCATAATATTTCGTAAAAAAGGGTTTAGAAATCACATTCCTACAATATTAGGCTCTCTTAGCTTTGTCATATTAAAATGGTACGTCTCTGGATCTATAATTCCATTCAATTAATTCAGCCAAAGTAAGCAGGTACATGTATTGTAACTTCTTAGCTCTTACAAATTATACTCTTCTATACTCACTTTAATTCTAAAGTGTAAAACTCAGAAGTGCACTTAAAATTACTTACAAACTGAGTGAGACAAGGGTTGCACATCATAACATATTCATATGTACAACATTCAATAACGATATAGATCACAGATTTTGCACCTACACACATGTATATGGTAATTTAAAGCACCAACAAGTTTTTAACCCTCATTTCCACCTTAATAAGTGAAGGTGGAAAAAAGACCATGACAAGGGCTGTCCAAATGAAGATTTAGATATCGAACTGTAAATGTTACATACAGTGTACATTCAATATTATAGAAGTTCAGAAAAAAATGATATTATCACAATATCTGTACCTAATCCTTTTAGTATTACTTGAAGTAGGCTTACTTTTGTTGTAATACATCGTTAGAGAAAATATATTGCATAATCATTGTAGAGCATTTTACTGCTTCCACTTCAAATAGTAAAGGTAAACAAAAAGAATTGTCTTTACTGATGGAGATTGTAACAGTGTGCATGTATGCAAATGCTCTTTTTTTTAAATCAATAATATATATATATATATATATAATTAAGAAATATTCAAACCCATGAATAGCAATGAGTGATCTTAACACCTGTAAGGAAGCAATGGGTAATTATATTAATTTAAGGTTGTATTGTAGAGGAAACCTACAAAGAAGGGCTTGTAATTTAAAGGTAAAGACCAGTATTGGAAACGCCCCAATTTCAAAAAATGAAATGGAAGCTCTCATTACCAATCATGTGAAAGAATATGTTTTGACTAATACATGATGATAAAAAATTTGCCGGGAAACCGCCTACTAATTCATATATTTGGTAAATTTGTTTCTCTCATGGTCATGTGAGAGATATAGGGTAGTCCCATATAGTGTATACACCTTTCTGTGTATAGTGCTTGTAACTTTACGAAGAATGGCCAAATTTCTTATCATTTTGATGATTCCAGAACCTTGCAGATGCTAGATGCTAGATGATCAACCTTTTCTGATCGATCCACAACGTTCTTTCACAATGCAATCGCATGACCATTACTGGTCTTTACCTTTAATGTTCCTGATAAAAAATTAAATGAAGTATGTCAAATGTAAAAAATAAAACAAAAACAAAATATTTGTTGGAATGACAGTACAGTGTATAAACACAAGAAATGATATTACAGTTAATTATTTACAATGTACCTTTTTACAACAAATTTTCATTTACAATTATTTCCACATTATTGTAAGACACATATATTAAGGATTACTGAAAGAAGTGGTACAAGCATCTATAAACAACAGTAAGTTACTGTGCAGTAGCTTTGTATTCAAGATAATAAGAAATGCATGCAAGAATAGCTGGTTGAAATAATTGGGTATGTTTGAAAATCGTGTTAAGACATTGGAAATATGATTTTAAAGAGTTTCTAATGAAACAACAAATGATGATTTTTTTTAAGGAAGTCATATGCATATTACATTACATTAATAGTATATCTCTAAAGCGCTTAGACTGTATATGTATTAAGCGCTATATAAAAGCGGAATATTATTATTTTTTATCATAATCTGCAAAACACAAAACTTTGATTTGAGCAATTTCTTCAGATGGGTAGATAATCAAATGACAATCTGTATAATGTTCAGTTAAATGTTAATAATGCCGGTATAAGTTGTATTTCCAGCTCTCCCTTGCTCCTGTACATGCTAATGGCGTGGCATTCTTCCCCATGTCCAACAATAACCGTGACATCATCAATTATGTCCTTTCCCGACTTGCTCCATTTCTCAAAGAGAAATTGGAGGAGATTCTTCTTGTTCTCCCTACGAGAGAGAAACTTTGTCCACTGGTTTGGAATCTTCTGGTCACCAGCGAAGATTTTTGTGAGCTGGTACCCCTTGACAGCTTGTCGCCCTCGTCGATCGAAGTTGGTCGAAGTTGTCGGATCTTCGAAGGTGGCTTTATCCCTGAATCTTCTGCCTCCAGTGGAACATCATTGGTTCTTATGGCTGAAGCAAGTTTTTAAAGACACAAAGAGAAACAGGAAAAAAATTATTATTGGTCCCAGCTTTACATGTAATAAAGTAAATATCCCATATATACAATTGGAACACATGTTCAATCCCCTTCCTAAAAAAGGAATACATAAATTTCATTGTGGAAAAAATAATTTTTCAACATCTTAGTTAACAAGATTGAAAGCTGAATAACTGTTTCATTTTGATGGCTTGTTAATGTGGTCAATGACTATCCACGCTTTTTTCTGAGTGGCATTATTATTAACTGAATTAAATTGCTCATTATTTGTAATTACCTCCCTAGATGATGTTTGATCAAACTTGAATATGCCATTAGACATTACACATTTACCATTCAAGATTAACTATAAACAGTGTCGACCTTACAACCATTATCACCTTATCGTACATGTATGAATAAGGAAATTCAGCACTCGCGCAGCTAGTATTACAGAAGACCTAGTGCATACAATGATAACAATATTTATATCTGTAAAGCGCTTTGAGAAGGCCTTCGGTCCTGAAAAGCGCTATATAATAACTAGCTATTATTATTATTAATGACAAAACCTGGGACAGTTGCCAGGAGTGACAACAGTCAAGATTTCATTTGTTTAAGTATTCTTTTTCTTTTTCAACATCGATGAGTGAAATTTATTGTACAATATGTACTTCAAGTCATTCAGCTGAGTCAGATGTCACCCATGACCAATTGTAACTTAAGTAAAGCTTTTGAGTGAATTAAAGTATTGTACAATGATGTTGGAAAATTTTAGAATCAATATTGGTCTAGAGGTGGTCGTGTCTTGTTCAAATAATTGAAGTAGGGCCTACTATAGGTCTAGTATCAGAGGAGGCGAGTTGGCTCAGTCGGTAAAGCGTCCGCCTGTCGAACAAAAGATCCCGGGTTCGACTCCCACCCAGGCGGATGGATGACTGAAGCCTGCGTTGTGTGTTAACGTGTCCCTTCCCTTGTTCATAGACGCAGGTTATGTTAAGTGGAAAACACTCTGTCCCTCGGATAGGACGTTAAATGGAGGCCCCGTGTAGAAGTGAGTCACTACCTTTGCACGTTAAGAACCCACTGCACTATTCGTATAAGAGTAGGGGGAAACCCCGGTGTACGTGGTTCACCTGCCCACACCCCCAGTATAGTAAGATAATACTCTGTAAAGAGGTCTGTACTCAAAAAGGAAGAAGAGTATATAGACTTCTAGGTCTAGATTCTAAGTGTAGGGATGTTACAAAAAAATTAAATCTCAGAATTCAAGCTCCTGCTTTATGCCATTCGACAGAGCTTGATAAGACCTTTTATTTGATGCCTCATTCATCATAATAGCCCCAGTAATAAGAAAGTTATGCCAATTTTAAACGCCCGGAAATCATGTATTTAATTGCTTTGTTTTCCTTTGTTTTTAAACCAAAAGTTGTGATCTCAAATGTGACCGAAAGATTCTATTTCATGACATAAAATTACCCCAAAATGTATGTAAATACACAAAAAACGCTAATCGGGCCGTCATTTTTGCATGACATTTTCACATTCCTCATCCAAAAAAACATATTTCTAATCGTTAGATTTTGCTGAAATTTCACCAAAAGCAAATTCACATGTTAACCAATCGGTCTAGATACTTTTTTTCAAATCCTGTAGGTAGGATCAGGGTACAGAATGGCACTAAACACGGCTCTTGTGAAACAGTGCAGCAAAACAAACCGCCGAAAACATAAATCATAAAAAGTTTAGTATGAAATGAAAGATAACAATGTCATTCTTCTCATCCAATAGAAATCATGAAACAAAAATCTAATCAGCCCATCAAAAGATCACATTTACGTAGGCTATCCAAATTGGTCTCCAATAGTGCATAACAGCCCCATGGCAGAAACCTTCTTGGCGAAAGCACACACATTGTAACATACCTACTAAGTGTAAGAAGTAAGAGTAAGACCCTAACTTTGCTTTTTTGAGTAAGTGTGAAACCGAAATTTTTATGATGATAGCCTACCTACATCTATAGTGCCTGTAGCTTATTAAGGAAATAACTAGTTTGTGGGTAAAATTGATTTCGGAGATAAGCCCACGCAAGAGAACCCAGACCTTACACAAATACCAATGCATGGGACAGTAATGTGAAAAAACTGGGCCAACAATCCTATGACTAAAACCCGATGAAAACTTCACTGTTTAATCATAACAATACTTTTGAAATATTTCAAAAATGACAATAATAAATTACCTTCATGTCCTGATCTTTCTTGCTTCTTCCTGACCCTCTCGATCTTAGTTTTGTCGGTAAATCGCATGTAACATGCGCGATGGTAACCCAACTTTGAGGAGACACATTGAGAATATCTGGAGACAAAACAAGCTCCAAATCATACTTTTCAATGGCATGGGTAGCAATAACACCTTCTTTAATGTAAAATTCCTTCCACTGGTGAACACTGATAACAAATTTCCTTCAGCTTGTCTCAGAAAAAGAGATAATATTTGTTGAATCACCATCAACATTGTGCATGCAACACTCTATGGTCATTGTGCACTAGCAGACTAGACATGCAGACAGTGCATGCAGACCAAGACTCAGAATACAGGGGCTGTGATTGGTCAATTGCACTCTGAGCTCTAATACCCCAGCTGTGATTGGTCAATTAAGGAACAGCTATGACATCATCATTGCAGAATGGCTGTCTGCTACACACAGTGATATTTGCAACTTTATATCAAAATTGTGAAAAAATGTACCAGCCAAAACATGGGAACATTTGACCATTGTTCTTAGATATATGTCCATTGATCATTTAGGACAAAATAAAGTACTTCCCAGGGGGAGACCACGGAACTGAAGAATTTTGAGGCTTGGCCCATGGTCTAATAGTCAACAAAATACATACATTAACGATATGGCAAGGTGAATAAAAAGAATGTAATGTTTATACAAGGGATGGACAAAAAGTAAGCAACAGAATATAGAACACAACAAAAAAATATTCACACACGCGCGCGCGCGCACACACACACACGTACACACACACACAGTCCTTAGTGGTCTATAAGCATTTGAGAATGAGAAATTATTAAGATACAAAGTAGAATTATGTCAGTCTTCCAAGTAGGTACGTTTTAGATAACCTTCTAAACCTAGAAAGAGTTGTACTATTGTTTATATCATCAGGCAAACTGTTCCATTCTTTGATGCAAGAGATATGGAAAGAGGTCAGAGTGCTATTTGTTCTTGCAAAAGGCTGATAAATACGACCCCTTTGACGTGTATTATAATTATGAATTTGTGAGTTTTTACGGAATAAATCTTTTAACGTACATTCACGAGGCATAGACTGAAGTTTATACATAAACAATACGCAATTGAACGACACAAGTCCACTTAGTGGTAACATTCTTAGTCAAAGGATCATTGGAGAACTTGGATGTCTATAATTAGAATTAGTAATAAGCCTTAATGCCTTCTTCTGCAATACTCTCAACTTATCAAGATATGACTTAAAAGTGTTTCCCCAAGCAACATTACAATATGTCAAATAAGGAAGAATAATACTATTATATAATGTTATTAGCACTCTTTCAGGTAAAATAAATTTCAATCTAAAAATGACACCTACACTTCGGGACAACTTAGTGCATACAACATCTAAATGATTCTTCCAAGATAAATGCTCATCCATAGTTAACCCTAAGAACTGGACATTTTCACTAAGCGCAACATCATGGCCTCCAACATTAAGCAAAGTAATACCATCTGGAAGCTTTTTGCCCTTTGAGCGAAAAATAGCTTAAATTCCTTAAATAGATATATATATATATATATATATTTAATACTCATGTTCCTACATATATTAATGAAACAACTTTATTCCGTTTACATGGTTTATGCACCCATTTCAACTTTTTAATTCATAGCATATATATATATATAGTACAATAATGCCAGAATGAGACACTGCGTTTAATTTTGTTATTTGTTTAGAATTTTTTACACATTATTTACACACGCTTGATTCTTTAGATCTTCTGCAGGTGACCATGTCATTTCTTAATTTCCAACTTTCTTCATATTTGCTAGTAGAATTGTTTATTTTTAAAACATGTAAATCTGATATTATCATCATTACGTTTTATCTATCAATTTATGTTAATTATGTTTAAAATGTAAAAGGTCGAAATCTAAATGTTACAAGAAAAGGAAATAAAATTCTTTGTCCATTCTCTCTTTTCATCTTCTTTTTGCCCAACTCATCCATGTATGTAAATTCGATTTATTTTATGTATGCTGTGCAATATATTGAAGTTTCCATTATTATTATTGTTAATTTATTTCTTGAACTAATTTGTGATCGTCTCCATATTGATGCACATGTATTTTTAATTTCTCTTTATTTCTTTGAACTTTGTAATCTTTGTTTGTATTAGTCTCGCGACTGTTTTAATATGGAATTTCGACACAATAAACCGAAATGAATGAATGAATGAATGATATTCATAATTCACAAATTACAACTTTCCGTTGATTTCCAGTGTAGTAAAATGTGTTGTTTGCTATTTAAAATAAACGTCCCATAGAAATTCCAAATGTTGTGTTTCATATGTCTCCTCATGCGTAGCAAAATAATCATGGATGTCTTAGGAAAGGTCAATTGAAAACATGCTAGATTACTGCCTAAAAGAGTGGATAGTAAGAAACCATCCAGTTTTCCTTACCTTGCAGCAGACAATTGACCCAATGGTTGGGTGAATTTACACAAACAATACATGGGTAGTGACGAAGAACATAACAAATGGTTTGGGTACAGAAAAAGGTGTGCTGCAGCCAGAAAAAGGCAGAGGAACACCTTTTTGACGCCCTGAACTGTCGCTCGAGGCGAGCGAACAAAACAAGAAGTCAATTCGTTATGCCTAAAATGTTTATTTGACATCAAAACACACTAAAAAGGCGCGAAAATTACATATATTTTTTCACCTTGCTGCCCGAAGATCAGGATACAGGAATGAACACACACGCTGTCCAAGTTCGCCTCGCTGCCAGAATAACGGAATTAAAAAAAAATAGAAAAATAAACAAAAAGGCTCTGCAGGTCCCTAGCCCCCTATACTGGCTGCAGCCTGCAGCCCATAACTTCCCCGTCTCCTTACCTGCCGAGAGAGTGCGAAGTGGTTGCATGTGCTCTTGTGAACTCCTATCATCTGAATGGTGGTCATTAGGGCCAAGATCAGCGAACTTTCTTTTCCTACACGCCCTGTCTCAACCCAGGAAGCGATCGCTTTGTTGGAGTAGCCTGCTTCTATATCATAGGAAAATCATGACTAATAAAATATATAGATTATAAATGTAAATGAATCGGGAAAGGTCATAACAAATACCGCTTGATACAAAAAATATAATCATTTTACTTAGGGACTGTGTGCTTAAGAGTTAAGAAGTTTCGTATTTCTTTCTTGCATGGTGTAAAGTGGCCCTCCGCTTCATCTGAAAAACATCAGTAAATAAGTAAATTTTGTTACTTCAGATACTGTGCACTTTTTACATTTAAATGAAAATGTGTTAATGTTTTAATGTACCCATTTAATCTTTAGTCTTTTAGTGGACCCCTTACAACTCTCGTGCTGATAAGGGTGTACCATCCTTCAAGAGGTAAATAAATGAATTAAAACAGAAAGACGCATACCTCGTTCTGATTTTCAAACGAAGTTATAACTCATACGAACCACAGGCACAGTCCCTTTAGGTATATATATTCATTCAAAACGTTGCGGTTCCAAAATTATGGGAAGCTGCTTGTGAGGGGGTGGGGGGGGGGGGGGGGGGGGGCTGCATCCCTAGGCCATCTCCCTTGTAAACCAATGGGTATGTGTTATATGTTATCATTATACATGTTTTTATGGGAATATATTAGGGCAGCTTACCATGTAAAGGAAAAGTATCCTTTTCCTCTAGCCCGGTGCTGAAATTGGAAAAAATATAATACACATAAATGAACTGAATAAAGTCATGAATTGACTTGGCGTTGTGGCGTGCGCCTGTAATCCAGCTAACAATGGAAGTTACAAACTGATTCAGCCGAGGACGCAGGTTAGAAACTAAGTCACGTCTTTCGGATAGTGACGTTAAGGGTCGGTCCCCAGACGTAAATAATCATATCTGATTGATACACGTCTGTAAAACCCAATTACACACACACACGCATCAAATTTGATAGTATTTTGACTTAATGACTGCCAATTTTCGTCATAATATAAGATGGTTTGCAGCAGAGTTTGCACTGCATTAGTCATGTGTATAGTGGTCCACGTTTTTAGTTTAAAAATGGTAAATCCAGATATTTCTTGTTAAGGTTTAGTGGTTTTATAACATAGAGCTTATCGAATCTTACGAATTATAAATCACATAAAGGACCAAGTTCCACTGCAAATAATGGTAATAAAAGGTCATGCCCTTCTTAGGACATTTCTTATGGCAGTATCTTGATTTAGAACCAACATGTTCACATTTTCATTATTCTCAAATACCGTTTTCTATCCATTGAAAATCATTTTCACCATACAGTATAATTGTATAATACAGTTAGATAAGTGTAGACCTGCATTTATCGAAGTCTGTCATACCTGCATGACGTGTTATCCCCAACGCTAGGTGTCCTGGTTCGCTTCCTTGGACCTATGTTTCCCAATTGCCCCCTTCTTCCTGGGACCTTTATAAAAAAATCAAGCAATGTCTTACTGGAGAATAATATCCGTGAAAAAAAAGTATATATATATATATTGGGCCAAAAAAATAGCCAATAAGAACGATTGTATCCATTTTATGTCAAGTAATTTAAACAATTTTGTTGAAACAATATCTTCACAAAAGGTTTTTAATAATAATGCGGCCCTAAATAATACAATGACGTACAAGAATAGAGATGGGATTATATCTGTAACTCACGTTATTTTTATACTTTATGTGATGTTTCAAATAGCGTACCAGATATTACTTTTATAAATATTTAGTAGGAAATCCTATTCCAGGACTTCTTCCATGTTAGTAGTTTCATATTTAGATTGTTATGATTCTCGTGTTATGTATGCGAATGTAGGCACAATGGAGCTTGCTAAATAATAGCTTTACAGTTCTTATCTTTACAAGCGAACGATGAGAGCGGAGAAAAATATCAACATTCCATAATGATAAGGAAAAAATGTTATTTCGTCATTAAATTGACTTTATTTTAACAATTACAAAAATGATAAATTATATATTCGGCCACCTCGATTACTTTAGGCAGTAGCCTGTGTAAGGGGAGGGGTACGTGTACCTGGCTGCACTTAAAGGGGGCGAAAACAATTGTAAGAGAGAGGTGGTGCAAAGAGATGCGACCGCGTTTGACCAATAATTGGATTAGGATATATCAGTGAGTTGTATAAATGGTATATCCAACTAGCTGATTAGCATATTTTCAATTTAAATATTATTATCATATGTTGTATGAAACACAGTTCTTAGGTTTTTTCATTAGACCCTAATGTACATTGAAGAAGCTGATAAAAACCCATTTTGTCCTTGCCAAAATAGTTTGCAAGGGCTGTGCGCATATTTCCGTTGTCTTAACCTATTCCCGAACACATAGCGCTACTTCTTCGTACTACAGAAAAGTTTTTCAATAAAATGTCTTGAATGTGCTGAAAAGCCTCCTAGCCGGGGATGTAAGGGGTGTTTAGGTTCAGATTGTTCTAAAAGGACCAAATTCGGCCTAGATGTCGACCATACCATCCCTTTTTTTTAGTATTGACGCGAATTTCAATTTGTCTGTTTGTAGCCTCTTCGTGCCGCCATTTTGTCCTTAGTCAATATACCCATCGTCTGAGCTTAACGTTCTTACGAATAAATGATGGGTATGATAAAGAAATCTGTGCCTTCAAAATATGTTAAGGGTTAACTCTTATCCTGCCATGAGACTGCTAGCGCGCTATTGTTATAGTGCCATGTGCACGCGAGCGTGCTATCGATTGAAAGCCACGTTCATGCTAGCGAGCCACCGCTACGGTGCTTCGTGCGCGCTAGCGCGCAGATGTAATAACAGTTATTGTTCATGCCCATTGCACCGTGCTGAGTGCTTTTGCAGCGCTATTGAAAGTACCATCGCGTGCATCAGATTATCGGCTTTGGATTACGCGTCTTTGTATACAACAGTCAGATTGGATTTTCTCGAGTAATTCAGCGATTTGTTTTTTGTAAAGATTTAAATAACACGCACTTGAACCAACCTTAAAATTAACTTGGCACGCAGGAGATTAGCACTGTGGCACAATAGGAATTAGCACTGTGGCACTGGTTGCATTGTATGGGTGGCAGCTTAAGAGTTAAAGAATATGTTAGGATCTCACCATGAGGCTTCTTTAAGTGCCGTTTATTGACCAGACTGGCGTTTCTGGGATGTATACATGTCTACCCAGGTTACCAGTTTAGGATTCTTACAAAAGGCAAAACATTTGCTCCATTTCTGTAGCCAATCCCATTTTGAAGCCGCTCTATATATTTATACAATTCAATATCGCCACCATCCTCGTTAGAAAGTAGGCTAATGTGTTATTATTCTATTATATTTATCATATTTGACCATGACTACGAGCCGAAGTGGCCGCAGTTTTGGATTTTACCACAATGGTGACCCCAGGGAGCGCCCTTCTCGACATCTTATCGATAAATTAGATTAGAAAAAATAAAATCAGATTGTCAATAACTCTTTACTCAATGATTATACAATATTTCATTATTCTAGCAGTTTTAGCTACAATTGAACTCCAGCTGATCAGGCGGCCATCATGGATTTGACCAAAATGGTGGCTCCAGGGGGCGCCCTTCTTAGCGCTTGTAAAACTAAAACAATTGTATTGTATGGTCGACCACTGGGGCACATTTGGTGCATTTAGAACAATCTGAACCAATACAAGTACCCCTATATTGCTCTTAAATCCCCGACTATGCTCTTAATACCGACAATAATTTGTCAATGAACTGCAATCGAACGGTGAGATAACAGTACATTTCTAATAAACATTTATACAATTCCAAATGATCGACAAATTTATAGCTGTACCCGATTTCCTAGTTTCGAAAAAGACAAAAAAATCCGAAAATATTGTTTTCAATGTATATTGTACATATTTGAGATCTCCTGTATTTCCCTATAAAAACTGAATAATTGTGAATTCACCAATGGTGTTAGTTTAGACACAATGCATATCTGCACTCTGACCAAAAATGCTCTTTACATCGAGGTACAAAGTCCACGTATTCGTAATGTATAAGAAGTTTTTGACACCAGATTTAGAGAGGAGACCCCCTTGGATATTCCGATTGCATTTGCGCTCTCAGTAGAATGAAATACGTAACAACTGATGTTAAATTTCTTGGTGTAATTTGTAATGAATATTTAAACTGGAATACATATAGGCCTATATCTCAGCTTTGTAATACAATAACATAGCATGTTGGAATATTATCTAGACTTAAGTATATATTACCTACAAATATTTTGCTCACATTATATAATACTCTTATCTTATCTACCTTAATTACTGCAGTTATATCTGAGGTAATACATATATATATAAGACCCATTTGTCTAAGATTGAACTATTTCAAAAGAAAGCTGATAACAAATTCAGATTTTCGCTCATCATCTGCACCATTATTCAAATGTTTGAAAATATTACCTATTTATCAATTGGTTACTCTGAATACACTAATATTGATATACTCTTTATGTTATAACATAATTCCTTAGTCTAAAGATAAGCACTTATTATTCAATTCCGATTTACACCAATATAACACCCGTCAAAGTAATAATCATTACATTCTTTTTTCAAAACTACAGTTGGTTTTCAATCCATTATCAGTAAGGGATCGAAGGAATTGAATGGGAAGCAAGCATCCATAAATTTGAATACATTTACTTGTTAAACGAGTTCGCATACAACGTCACGTTATCAAGAAAATTGCAATGTCCATGTCGTGCTGAGAAAGTGTACATTATTCTTCCTTTATGCATCTCAAACACACTTCGATAGGGGAGCTTGTAGATTAAAGGTACTACGTCCCTTTTGCAGGCCAAAAAAATGAAAACTTAAAATTCCAACGGCATTTGAAAGATAATACTAATTTCGAACTTCCCTAAAAAAGGTGGGGCTTGAAAATATCTTCAAGTGGGAAAGTAACGACTATTAGTTGTCAAATCGACTTAGGAGCTATAGAGCCAATAAGTAATAGTCTTGATTTTTAGACCATTGTACCGAATGGTCATACGTTTTATGCTGCGCAAAGATTCAATCAGTTTAATTTGGGCCATCACAAGAAGTGGGTTATTGATGTAGACAAATGCTCATGTACCCTTTACAGCTCATTTTATGTATGTTATTACCAAAGAAGAAAAAAAGCAAGTCAGTCACTCAATATTGTGTCTGACAGTGAAGTCCAGCAAGTAAACGGGTTTCCTTGCATAATTTGAATATTAGGACACTGCTAACATTTAAATTTCACAGATAGGACATACATGACATATTCATAATTCCTGCAAAGTTCTACAGAATTTGAGGTTGGCTGCAAAAGAGACATAGTACCTTTATAGTGCAGCGGCTTAGCAAGAAAATTGTGCACTTTTTGAGAAAAGCATGAAACTTCTGGCATAGTTAGCATTCACCATAACATTTTTTTTTAGATGTTGAGGGAAGTCAGATTTGACCTCTGATGACCCTGAGAGGTCAAATCCAAAATGGCCGCCAGTCCGCTTGGTCTAATGTACAAACACGCTTAACTTTTGAACCAAATAGTCCAAAAAAAGGTTTAAGGTGTCATTTCCAACTAAATTGGGGATGCCAATTCATTTGGTAATACTTTTGAGATCGCCATAACTCAGGGTTTTTCATTTAGGTCAAGCTCAAGGTCAAACTTGACTAAAACTGGCAAGTTTTGAATGATTACAAAAGGTTTTCGCATTTATTTGTCATTTGTTCTCCCCTGTGTTCTCAAATTTCTTTAGGAATGGTTCCCCTGCATAGTCCCCCACCATAATCATTTTCAATTAGTTTATTTCACAGTTTGATTTGACCTCTGATGACCCTGAGAGGTCAAATCCAAAATGGCCGCCAATCCGCATGGTCTAATATACAAACGCGGGTAACTTTTGAACCAATTAAATAGTCCAGAAAAACGTTTAAGGTGTCATAAACAACTAAATTGGGGATGCCAATTAATTAGGTAATACTTTTGAGATCGCCAGAACTCAGGATTTGCAATAAGGTCAAGCTCAAGGTCAAACTTGACTAAAACTGGCAAGTTTTGAATGATTACAAAAGGTTTTCGCATTTATTTGTCATTTGTTCTCCCCTGTGTTCTCAAATTTCTTTAGGAATGGTTCCCCTGCATAGTCCCCCACCATAATCATTTTCAATTAGTTTATTTCACAGTTTGATTTGACCTCTGATGACCCTGAGAGGTCAAATCCAAAATGGCCGCCAATCTGCATGGTCTAATATACAAACGCGGGTAACTTTTGAACCAATTAAATAGTCCAGAAAAACGTTTAAGGTGTCATAAACAACTAAATTGGGGATGCCAATTAATTAGGTAATACTTTTGAGATCGCCAGAACTCAGGATTTGCAATAAGGTCAAGCTCAAGGTCAAACTTGACTAAAACTGGCAAGTTTTGAATGATTACAAAAGGTTTTCGCATTTATTTGTCATTTGTTCTCCCCTGTGTTCTCAAATTTCTTTAGGAATGGTTCCCCTGCATAGTCCCCCACCATAATCATTTTCAATTAGTTTATTTCACAGTTTGATTTGACCTCTGATGACCCTGAGAGGTCAAATCCAAAATGGCCGCCAATCTGCATGGTCTAATATACAAACGCGGGTAACTTTTGAACCAATTAAATAGTCCAGAAAAACGTTTAAGGTGTCATAAACAACTAAATTGGGGATGCCAATTAATTAGGTAATACTTTTGAGATCGCCAGAACTCAGGATTTGCAATAAGGTCAAGGTCAATGTCGGCCGAAAAAGTGATTTTTTTTTTTTTTTTTTTTTTTTTAAATAAATTTTATTTTAAACTTTGCCTCCATTTTGACACTTAACGAGTCATTATTTTTAATTAAAAAGACCCATGTACCACCACTTTGACTATCCAGGGCCAAATTTCACAGAGCTGCTTATCGGCCGGTTCTGTGCTTGCGTATGAGTTTCTACTTCATAGCACTGCTAACCGTAAGCACACGAAATGCATTAACCTTAATGAATTTTCTAACAATGCAAATCCATTGTGAACGCGCAAGGTGGACGCCTTGTTTTCTTGCTAACCTGCTTAAGCAAATTTGTCTGCTATAGTTAGCACGAAAATGTGCTTACCGGTAAGAGCTTCATGAAATTGGGCCCAGAAGACCAAAAAAGCTATTCCAAATACGACCTAGAACCTGTTCATATCCACATGAATTTAGCAAGGTCCACAACGTATGAATATCCTAATGGTAACGATTATAATCTAACAGTCTCCAAAACAAGAGCACAGTGCAGTACACTTGAGTGCAGCTTTGACACACTTGCAACAACCAGTGCATCCTTTCTTGCAGCGACAGTGTATCAATTCATGGCACGATTTTTATACCTCTGGGGAGAGTGGTCCAAAGAGGCTGCCACCCAGTTGTTACGTTTGTCCAGCCCAAGTCAGATGGCTCTGGCATCTCTGGATTCTTGGCCAATGTCTAGTTCCAACAGTAAGTTGGCCTGGTAGCAAGTGCGCTTGATGTGCTGCTTGAGTGCTGCCTTGGTTGGAGGAAGGTTCTCCAGGTTTCTAGACTTCTGTGCGAAGAGCTGTTTCCTGGCATCATTCACTACCATGCTCTCACTGGTTCAGTCGTACATCAGCACCACACATCGCTCTAGCAGTAGCATTGGTCCTTCACTGACCTCACTAGGCTTGCACAGGAGTTCACTGAGGAAATCATTCACTTCTGGGAAAGACTTCCAAGTTTCCCAGGCAGTTTTCTTTCCTCTGAATGCAGAAACAGTGTCACATCCGGTGAACGCATGAAAGAATGAGAGGGTCATACACTGTGTCGGACTCATGGTGGCAACCATTTTGTGAAAAGCTATGTACCGAAAGCTTGATCTGACACCAAAAGCGATCCACAGCTCACCAGGAGCTGTCTTGCTGAATGAAGTCACGGTCAGTACAACCGCATCAGTATCAACAGTACGTATGGTTACCCTTTTACACCCTTTTTGCACAGCATCTGCCACATGCAGAAGTAGACGAATGTCAGCCTCCTCGTGCGAGCATGGGGCAAGGCCTGCCAAGTGTGACTCAGCAGGAGAGCAGAGTACTCCACTTCTGTTGCATACAGTTCCTTGTCCTGTGGTAGAGGAAGATGAACGGTCTCGCGTGACAGCTAGGAAAGCAAACAATTCGGTTTTGTTCTCATTGACTCGAAGGAAGTCATTCCAGTTTTTTGGCAGCACAGTAGAAGCTAGAGCCACCCTTTTTCTAGTGCCCTTTCCCCTTTCCTGTCTTGTTGAGGCATTCAGGCAAGCAGGTAAGTATTCACCATAGTCAAGGTCGATGCGGATGCTTTTCTCGAGTTGAGCAAAGATGTATGGGGCAAACACTCTTTCTCCATACTCTTGAAATGTTCTTGATGTTCCAGGATTGAGCATTTGAACCACAGCTGCACCATCAAGAAACTATTGCTTGGGCCACAGGTGCACTATTGTTTTCGAGCCGATTTGATTCCAGGCAGCAAAGTAGATCTGCTTTAACTGGCGGGGCTGTCTGGTTTTCATGGGAGAATAAATTGTCCACATCTCCATCCCGTGTCTGACACGAGATGTACATCCTCGAAAAGAGACCACAGTTACTCTTAAAGGGATCGTTTTAACAATGTTAAATCTGAGATACACGGCCCTAAGTGTTATCAGTGTCTGTGATATGGTGTAATATTGAAGCCCTAAAAAAATTGCGCTTCAAAATGATCAAGAAGTGCCTCAAAAAAGTAAAAATCTTTGAGTGACCGGTTTTACCATACTCGTTTTCCCCCCAATAGACTGTAGTGTTATGAAAACCGTCAGGCGAACGGTTTTCAAAATTTGTAATTCCAATCATAAATATCTTGATAATCAGACAGGCGATCGGCTTGTAAAAGTCATGGGGCTCCTGACTGACCTAAAGGTTTATAATTATCATTGCATCATGAGCTAAATCCAGAATTTTGTTTCAGAATCTGAGACAAAGTTACCGGATCCCTTTAAGTGCTGCGAGCTATGCCATTACCTTGACATAACCTGTGACAGGTGTCGTACACTGCTCTAGCCTTTATGTCACAAACTTTGTGTACTGCTCCTCACCTAGGCCGGGTCTCAATCCTAATTCTCCCCGTTTCAGCCACTTGGGTGTCCATGATATGTCACTTGTGCCAATGACTAGTAGGTCTTGACTTTGTTCTAGAAATGGATTCCCCATCTCTTTCAGTACTGTCTTAAGTGCCTTAACATCCCTCAGGAATAATGCCTGCACTCCAGGTTGCTGGTCATGGTGATATTGTCTAGTGTTAGCAGAACCGTTATTTTGTTTCATGGCCTGTTCCTCAAACTTTTTAGTGATTACTTAGAACCAAATAAAAAATAAAGTAACTTAAATAACAACTTACCAGTATTATTGAGCAGTAATGGAAAGCAGTTTTCCTGACTTGAAGTGAGGTGTTTGCCGTATACTGCCTAGCTACCCACTGACCATGCTATGCATGGGGTAAGTTACAAGACAAATAATGGTTCGGTGCTATAATTAGTGAAATAAACTAACTGAAAGGGATTAAGTTGGGGGGCCATGGCAGAGGAACCATTCCTAAAGAAATGTGAGAACATAGGGGTAAACCAATAGCAAATAAATGGGAAAACTTTATGTAAATATTCAAAACTTTTTTGACCTTGCCCTTGACCTACATGCAAAACCCTGAGTTCTGGCGATCTCAAAAGTGTTACCAAATGAATTGGCATCCTCAAGTTAGTTGGAAATGACACCTTAAACGTTTTCTGGACTATTTGGTTCAAAAGTTAAGCGTCTTTGTACAATAAGACCATCCGGACTGGCGGCCATTTTGGATTTGACCTCTTAGGGTCATCAGAAGTCAAATCAAACTGTGAAATAAATTAACTGAAAATG
>JAVYIG010010833.1:0-65802 GCA_035222895.1 Strongylocentrotus droebachiensis
GATTTTCAAAAGGCAATAAAGGAAGTATTGAAAATGGCCTAAAGTTGATTTCGTGAAAGTTTTTATGATCATATATATTTCTTTCACATTAGTGTGTATCAATCATCAATCCACAAGGATGTTTACCACCAACAAAGGGCTGGACAAATGTTGATATTCACAAACTCATAAACAAGTTGCCATTCGTCTTTAGCAGAATATAAAATTTCACAACAAATGCTTTATTGGACCCCCCCCCCCCCCCCCCACTCAGTGTTATTTAGGGTACGCGTATGCACTTTCCTCCATTTGAAAACACTCCGTTCCCGGAGTGCCCCTTTAATATACCTCAAAAAGCAAGTGAAAAAAAGACAACTTATCAACGACTACAGTATATTAAAGCTGTTTTCGTAAAATCCGATCGCAAAGATTTTCGAAAAATCCCCCCGAGAGAAGTTCAATACACTTGGCCATTTTCTATCTAAATGTGTAAACATTACAATTAACAAAACAAAAAATACCTGTCTCATAAAAACAACGCTGTGGGATGTTTTATTCTAAAATGAAAACTCCAAAAATGTTCATTATGAATAAATAAATACATTGTATTTATTGACATTTGGACTGCATATCTACATAGAAAGAATTAGTTCAAGGTGACTCGGTAACATTGTAAAGGTTGATTTAAGAAATAATTGTATGAAATATTACTTCTACTGTATTAACCTCTAACATTAACACAATCCTGAAAAAAATCTCAAACCACAAAGATATTTATGGTTTCTTTGAAGGCGTTACTGTGCAACACGGCCTAACAGTAAATTATCCCCAACCATCTTTGAATTTTCCAACCGTTTTCTAATGAAAATAAGACAAATGACAGGCTTTTCAAAATCTTTCTACACTGGAATGGTATATAAAGCCAATTCATTGCTTCGTGACGATTTACATTCACCTAAGATGTAATTCAATTGTAATAATATAGTTGGGAGGATTAAGGAATCGATCAGATCACTTTTCCTCAATTGTTATCACTATTTATGGTCTGTTTTCACTCAAACTTTAGATTATCTTTAATTGTACATCTAGCATTGAAGTCACCACCTTAGCACCCTTTTCTCTCATCTGAACAATGTTACAAAATCCCTTTAAAGGAAACCTCCCATCTCCCTGCTCACACCAGGAAATAACTTGAACTATTTTGAGAGATTAATAGTATAATCTTGACAAGTAATATAAACAATTCCCAACCAAACCGTATGATAGAGGTTTTGAGCAAGAATAATGCACAGTTTCTCAGCACGACATGGGCATCGCTGTTTCTTAATAGCATGGTGGTTTTTAAAAGATAATTTACGATAGGCTAATATCCCATTTACTGTTAATTCACTGGTCAGTGGTAGTAAAGACAGCTTTTGCGACCTTAGCAGTGATTTCCACAAAGAGGATGCCAGTGAGAAGGAACAATGAAAATGAAACTATTATGCCAGATTATATTTCTCTCATCTAGTTGATTTAATTACATTACATTATCTTTTACAAATATTATTAGAGCTTAGACATTTTTATGGACTCTGAAGACCTATTGCCCGTTACACGATTCTCGGCAGTCATATATCTCTCTTTTTCTTCTCCGGACGCCTGCAACTGATGGGGAGGGATGCACGCCGGCTTGAACTTCGTACACTGTAAAAAAATAATAGTCGAAATAACTCAATAAAATTGAGGAAAAGAATTGCCTTATTTTTAATAAGTAAATATTACCTACGGCATCTTAAGTAGAATTTACTTATTTTGCTGAATACATTTTTACTCAGTTAAATCGAGTTACATTAACGTAAATAATTTAAGTATTGTAATCATTTTAGATAATAAAAAAAAAGCTATAATAGGATTACATATTGCACGATTTGGTACCCATCTAATCTAACAAGTAACATCCACTAATCATTCACTACTGCTATTTAAGATTAATCACTAATCACTAACACATACGCTTCAATTCGACACATATTGAAAGGCTCCAAATTGTATATATACTTGATCGTAGCATCTTAAAGGTAGGCTTTACTACTGCAGCTAGAAGGGATTAGACCACACATCGAGCCAGCAAGGTCAGTGTGACAGGTGGCTATCTCATTAACTCAGCTCTCATTTAACATAAGAAAAAGAGGATCATGGGGGACCAACAGGCACCGATTTTGGAAGTTTTCTATATAGAGGGAGCAAGTAGCTACAAGTAGGACAGTGTGCCTTTAAAAGGAAATTGGTTGACATTTTCCTGAAATATCAAGTTTTGATTTGTTTTGAACTGGGTAACAATTAAAAATTGTCTTGTCTTTGCTTAGCCATGTTAAATGAATTAGTAAATGTTTTAAAGTCCTTAAATGTTCATTCAACCACAAAAAACAATTGTTTTATTTAAAAAAGAGTTTAATTTGGTCTTAATGAATATTCATGAATTATGTAAATATTTCTATTACGCACTGCATCGGTCCTTACTTTAAAAAGATAAGAATAATCAACATAAATTGTTTGAGTAATACGTATAATTTCTGATTTTGAGTTAAAATTACTAAAATTAATACAAGCTGAAATTACTTAAAGTTCTTATGTATTTGATTTTACCTAAATATTCCACGTATGTTCTACTAAATTGAAAGTTAGCAAGACTTAAATTAGTGCGTAAGTGGCAAAACTAATGTTTTCAAGTAAATTCTACATGGAAAAATACGTAAAAATTACCAATGAACATTTTTTTTTTTACAGTGTACACTCCTGAAGATAGACAGGTTACATAGACTGAGTGATATATTTCTTTTGAAAAAGAAAAAAGACATTTCAATTGAATGCAGGCCCTCTGTGCATATTCATCAAACAAACGTGCGAACTAGAGAACAACTAAAAAGGAACCAACTTCATCAAAATAAACTAATGCTTCCTTCCCTAATATTCATGTCCGGTATACGGTTTTGTTTTGCATAGCGACAGGAAATTTAAATCAAAGAGCAGCCAACTTCTGATAAAAGTAAAATGAAACAACAATTTGTGACGTTTTTCACCCTTTTTATTCTTACATGGAACCAGGGTACCAATATCACATGGAGATAATTTCTCCTTTAATGTCTCCATATGTGTATATCAAAAGAATAAAACTGGAATAGTTTTGCATTCAATTTTAAGACGTGGTCCCATAAAAAATATATGTACAACACCTGCCAATGTATACGTGTATCACCAAGACTGAGTAAATATATCACCATTTGGATGATTCCCAAAATCATATAGAGAGTCGAAAATTATTTTAGTCCAAGCGCATGCGAATGTGAATTCGGCGTAGCTCCTTTGTCTTAACTTCCTATAAGTCGCAAATTCATGTGATAATGGACATAGGTTCTAAATATAATTTCATAATTGAAAAATGCAGGTGACCACCATCTTAAGCTACAGCTTCAACTTAATGGCCACAAGAAAGGAACCTGTTTGGGCGACCAAACTTATAATACATATAATCAGAAAGATATTAATCATAACAGCCACAAAGTAAAGAAAATTATTTTGGTTTAAAGGCATAAAATGAAAAGCGTTAAGTTTAAATGTATATATTTTAAGTGTAAGTCTTTGGGAGTATAATTGGCTTTCGTGAACACCACTGTTCTTGAACTTGGGTGTGTATAATGTACATCAGCGGAATAGAATGCATCGGAAAACCAGAAATTAGTCCCGTATAGGAAAAGAAAGTTCAAAGGTCAAATGTAATATACGTTTATTGACCATACTGACAACTACATTATTTGGAATAGCGCATATTACATTTTCCTGTAGACCTATACTTCGCTTTTAAATTGGACGTAAGTTCCTTGCTTGACTTTTGCAGGTAATATAGAATGAAACTTTCATAAAATAACAATGGCAAAGTCCATGGTTTTAACTCAACTCGTTAGATGATGCGTGTTCAGCACAAAAACATCCCCAGACATAATGAATCATGTCATTTTGAACTCTACGGAGAATGTCAACGAACTTTTGAACAGTAATGCGTATGTGCTTCTTCCTCTCTCTTAGTCATAACCACTGATCTCTACAACCCCAGCGCTCTGCGTGCACATTTAAGTACTGATGAATCGCTTCCGGTGTAATGATGGGTACTTGTATTTCCATACAATTTTCCTCCGAATATCGCATTATTACGATAGGTAAGAGAAGTTCGTTTGGTCTGCACAGAATTTCATGGTGAAAAACAGCCAAACCCTCACATTATATTGTACTCATGTAGACGAACGTGTATATTATTCAAATATAGTAGCCTCAACCTGGCTACGAAACAGTGAATGTGAATCGGCCTATTGAAGATAGTTATGAAAATAGAAATAATTCAAAAGACTGACAGAAGACAGTGTGTCGTTATGTGTGAGCTTTCTCATTTTTTGGAAGAACGTTATTGAAGAATTGTCCCATTGAAAAGTATTGCTCTGCAAATATGCCCTCATATTCAAAATGATAAGATGTAGCCTATAATGTTACTTGCATACCTCATGTCTGCTATCACTATGAACATGACTGACAATGAGAGCGGACAAAATGTACAGTTCCTCAGGTAGACAAAGGAACATCCCTTCACTGCTATTATGTAAAAATGTGTAGAACAGGTGTCACATGCATATTCACCTTTTTACATAATAGCTGTGAAGGGATGTTCCTTTGTCTACCTGAGGAACTGTATATTTTGTCCGCTCTCATTGTCAGTCATGTTCATAGTGTATGAGTGTGCAGGGTGCATGGGATAGAGGTGTCGTGATATGGTGAATAAGTCACCGGGCTGTGGATCACATGGCTCGCGGTTCGAGTCCCGCGGCACGGCACTAATGTCCTTTGGCAAGACATAAATCTTCATTTTGGCACTCTCTACCCAGGTGAAGTAAATGGGTACCCGGTAGGAACGAATTCCTTGAATGCTTTAGCGCCTTATTATAGCAGCTGAAGCTACGGGGTCCGCTCGCTATTCGTAATAGGACCGATATTCATAATTTGAGAAAAGGGTCATTATTCGTAAGGACCGCTATTCATAATACGAGAAGAGGGTCGCTATTCATTATTTGAGAAGAGGGTCGCTATTCACCCTCTTCTTTATGTTTATGAATAGCGACCCCGATTGCGTATTACGAGAAGCGGTCCTTACAAGTAATAACCCTCAGTTTGAATTATGAATAGCGAACCTTATGATTAACGGTCCTTCCGCCTTTTGTAATAGTGACCCCCATTCCGTCTTATGAATAGCGGTTCTTCACGTATAGGAAGTTGCACGTTATGAAAAGCTGTAATTATGAATAGCGGTTCTCATGACTAGCGAGGTTAACCCACATTTACAGCCGGGGTAATAATATGATACCTTTTATCAATCGCAGTAGATTAAATTTATATAGCATAGCTGGGCTATTTAAAGTGACCTGTTATTTGTATTATTCACAAACCTCATGGTTGGCCTATACACAAGTTGTTAATTAAAATGCATGCATAATCAGCCATTCACGATTACTTTCGGGCAGTTTCTTTAACAATGTTATCGGATGACCAGAACTCAACATTAGGGACTTTTAGAATAGGGACTTTTAGATTTGCGTGGACTGATACGTGTGACGTCCATTCAAGGCAGTGCATTAAAAGGACGTCGACCGTAGCAATCCCCATTGTCTTCGTGCGAATCTAAAAGTCCCTAATGAGTGGACGAGAACACGACGAACGCCGACTGATCATGCGTGTCAACGTACTTAACTGTCCATGTTGACTACAATTAGAAATCTTTTAGATTGCACTCGACGATATACATGCATGCAGGAAGTAACATTATGAACATCACGGACAAAGAAAGAGGACAAAATATACAGTTCCTCATTATACCCTCAACAAAAGAACATCCCTTCACTGCTATTATGTAAAAATGTGTAGAACAGGTGAATACTATGTGACACCTGTTCTACACATTTTTACATAATAGCAGGGAAGGGATGTTACTTTGTCTACCTCAGGCGCACGCGGCATACTAGTACATTGAGCATGTAAAGGCGCTATATAAATATCCATATGTATGTATGTATGTACTAGATTTAGGAAAATCAAGGTTGACGCATTCTCGATCGCTGACTGAGACGTCGTAACGCATGCGCAGTGCCTTAAAATGACGTCACACGTTGCAGTCAAAGTTGTCAACGTGCAAATCTAAAAGTCCCTATTATCTATAGCAGAGTATCAGACGATCGGTTAAGATACACAAGGTCTAGTGGTAAGGCGAGCTGCGTCAGGACTTAAGACGATTTTTGAAGTAGTTTTTCTCACACTTACGGTTTATAACGTAGGTCAATAGTCTATTACATGGGTGCTGGCCAATCAACACATGGTTGATGTATGATTAAAAGCATTCATTCTCAAAAGAATAACTAAAAAAAATCTGAATAACATGGCTCAATGGACTCCATGAAAATATCCGAAATGCAAGTGAAGTGAAATCACGGAATATTACGGCGTATCCATGCAGATGTTGGCCTCAGAAGGGGCAAAACATCTCACCTTAAATTACCCGTATAGCGCAGTAAGAAACCAAGAAACTTGAGATTCATATTCAAGTCTTATAAGACACCCGCTGTGGTTTGAGTTAGAGGAGGAGAGGGTCCTTGGTGTCGTTCACAATTATGTGTTACGGAAAGAAAAAATGAGGTCTTTAATAATGTGTCTGGTTTTGTGTTGGGGGGGGGGGGGGTCGGAAATCTGTCACGAGGGACTATTAATTGCCCCCTTGACCTCCTTCAAATTCGTCATTAGCTCGCTGTATGACACTAACTTTACAGCTATAATTCAAATATAACCCGCCACTTACTGTCGTATCATATGGTCTTGTACAGAGCGCCATGAGCAGTCTTTTAGAATGGATATTTCCGCTTTATAAGTTGACATTATTATTATTATTATTATTAATAGAAAACTTAAATCAAATCATTGCTCCAGAACACAGTTGTCCGTATTTTTAGACGATTCTAATATTCAACCTTGTCTCGATAACGGTGTCTCTTTAGACAGAATTTGTCCCGAAAACTGAAAAAATTGCCTCTTTTGAAACTTTGTTTGGTCCATGCAGTCTTGAATAGAGGGAATGTCCACGGAACAATAGTCTCCGGAGTATCTCATCTCGACCTCGTCACGTAGGAGAAAAAAGAAGGAAAAAAAATTACAAAATAATTTGTGATTTGTATCATTATTTGTATGTCAGTTTTGATTAAAAAACAAAAAACCTTTAGAAATGTCTCATGAAAGGGATCGTCGTCACACTTCGACAACAAATAGCAGAAATGTTTGAACTAAACAATTTTGTTTGTGTAGTCCTGTATAAACGATGTGTATGTGCAGAGCATGTGGTCTTCAGCATGAGTGAAAATCGCTTCATTTTGATCATTCCAGAACTTGACAGTACACGTCAGTTATCATGTAGGCTACTAGAATCAACCTTCCCTATTATGCCTAGATCCCTGTTTACTAATGTAATTCAATAATAATCCCTGCTACTTAATTTCAATGCAATTTACCTGCTTTACATAATGACGTCTCTTAATTTACAAGTAAATGGAATCCAGTTTGCACACATTAATTGGTGCTTTGTCTGGCAAAACTCTGCCAAAACGTTAAGTTGTTAGATGAAACCTATCTTCAATTAAGAATGCTCCAGACAGTTTCATTCGCAGTGCAATGTAATATGAGCGGCATACTGGATTTTGTCATTGATCGGTATAGTTATTACTATTAGATGTCATATTACAGAACTCGATCTTGCTTCAACTGATACTAAACTCTAAACAGCCTAAATAATTAAAATTATGTTGCCTTGTTCTTGCAAAGATCATTAACATCGTCACTAATACAATTGTAATAGGCAGAGGAGAGGAAAACTGTCCCATATGTATAGTTCACAACTGAACTATCAAGTTTTGTAATTTTCAAGTATGTGAAAAATTGATTAGTATAGTATTAATGACTGCTTTGAGAGAAATAGTTGTTTTTATACGCTCAAGGGAAGGTTAGAATTGTGCTATTACCCGAGGCGTGCCGAGGGGAATAGCCCAATTGTAACCTTCCCGAGAGCGTATAAAAACAACTATTTCTCGAATATTAAAGCAGTCATTAATACTTTTATATGCCGAAAAAAAATAGACTAAAAAATAAAAAATAAAAAATACTTTTTTTTTTGTCGAAGATGAGATTCGAACTCTTGCGTACAAAAGGTGATATATCTAAAGTCAGCGCCTCAGACCTCTCGGCCATCGCGCGTTGTTAACATGCTTGGCAGTTTTGTACAATATAT
Organism: Strongylocentrotus droebachiensis; assembly: GCA_035222895.1. Classification (NCBI taxonomy): domain Eukaryota; kingdom Metazoa; phylum Echinodermata; class Echinoidea; order Camarodonta; family Strongylocentrotidae; genus Strongylocentrotus; species Strongylocentrotus droebachiensis. The sequence continues at coordinate 8,327 of JAVYIG010010833.1, forward strand.
ACATTAGATGGATTGAAACCGGCTTCGCGTGTGATGAATGCTTCGCAAAAGCTCCATATACGGACTCTTCTTTTACTTTTGCAATGCATATTGGCACGAACTTAGATCAAGATCTATCGGCAGATGTTGTTTTTTTGTTTTTGGAAGTTTATTTTCGTCTTCATGTCAACAATGCAAGATAAAATTGTCGGTAAGATCGATCGAGATTCAATTGTATTGAAATTACCGACCAATCCTTCGCACACAATACGGTATCCTCCATCGCTCAAACCATTTTTTAACATGTAAACCTATGGGGTAACCATGGAGGCTGACCAACTATTTGTAATAACCATGGTTATTAAAAATATTGAAATGTTTTAAGCATGGTTACCGAGAATTTTACAGGAACAGTTGAAGTTTATGAATGCAATTTCGACCAATCAGATGGCTGGATTACTTAAGTGAGGTATATAATCCTTAATATTCATGTTTCCCTGAGAATGCGACCTGTTAAAGCCTACGTCAAAAATTATTCAACAAAGACCCTAATTCAACTCGTCCATCCTTTATTATTACGAAGAAAAAAAAAATCTAATTTACAAGGGGTATGAATAACTTAGTTGGTAACTGCATTTACGTGTGCCTGAGTAACTTCACATGTACAAATTGTGTGCCCCAAATGTACTCACTATAAAGTTACTACACACATTTATTCCACAATTGGTTTTGCCTGCCAAACTAATTTATTTAAGTTATTGGCGATAATCCAGGGATCACTCACCACCCAGGGGAGATATTTCCTGGATTGGCAAATTGGCAATCGGCAAACGGTTAAATAATTAGTTTACAGGTGGATGGGGTCAGGTTTAATCGAGACACCCCTTCCCCCTCCCCTTTAATACTTCTAGCATGATTTGATTACATTTTGATCACACGTTTCTTGTTGGAAACGGACACAAAGTAGCTTAAAACTAAGTAAATGAGCAGTAATATGAAAAAAACTTGTATAACAAAACTGGTTCAAACGATTCAGAGCTATATGAAAGGACTAGTGTATGTAAAAATATTTTTGAAGGATAGTAAATTTTAATTTGTTGAGTTATTTTTTATTGATAATGATTGAGTTGATTTTTCCTCAATTTTTTCTAAAACTCAAAATGCTAAATCAACATTGTAGAAGTGCTGAGGATTGCCATTTGTTTTCATAATGAGAGATGAACACTTATAAAATCTTATTCCCCTTTCTACTGTTACTTCCGGCATGTTAATTAACCACTGTGATAATGTCGTCATTCTTCGGCTCTTTTAAGTGTTGACATATGACGGTAAAGTTTTTTTTTTAAATATTTGATTTGATTTATTGGTTTCTGCATCTTTTTTCTTTTTTTCATCATACATTTTCATGAACATAATATGGTTTAATACAATATTTTAAGTGTATATCATTTTATACAGATAATAAACGAAATTAAACAAATATATTGAATGCATAATTAACATACATGAGATGCAGGAGGGCTACATAAATAAGCAAAGTAGCTTGACGTACCCGCAGCCCTCAACTTAGATACAACAATAAAAATAAAAATAAAAAAGAGTGTGACTTGCAGAGAAGAAAAGGAAAGGGGAGAGAAGGAGCGTTGGTAATAATACAATAAATCTCATACATCTGCTGATTGAATGCAGGTTCATTCATGAATGGATAAACGATGCTAGGTCATGGACGATTACACATCATTGTTGAAAATACAGTCAATGTAAACACGAACATGAATACAGTAAAATTACACACGACAGGATCAATACTTAGACAATAGGACATTTATTAGGACATTTAGAGTGTACATCAACTCTGTGTCGTTATATTCTATCTTTTTGTTTTTGTACAGACATGGGAGGAATTTATGGCTTCCTCTGGACAACATGGTGTAGTGCTCTTCACATTGGGGACATATGCGGGTTCTGCTGCAACGCTACCATTGTGCGAGATGGAGAAATTGTCTCGGGCATTCAGTGTCGTACCCCAGCGCGTGGTCTGGCAAATGAAAGGAGAGCCGCCCCCGTCCCTACAGGTCGGCGAGAACACGCGAATCGTCCCATGGATGCCCCAAAATGACCTGCTAGGTAAGAGGACTTTGTTGGCACTGCATGTATCCTAGGCTTCCGCTCCCCGACAGCCCTGCGACAAAACTAATGGCTACTTTGAAAGAGCCATCTCACTGCCCAAAAAAGAGGTGTACTAATTATTTTTGCCCAGCGAAATCGGGCTTATGTTGCCTCCTACACCTTAACTTGCCGGGGAGATTGAATGACCAAGGGGGGGGGGGGGGTGTTTAACAATTTAAAATTATGGAGAGCCATTTGAAGCCTTAAGCCTTGAGTCACACAATTAAGATGGTCAGGGAAGACAAGACCACATGGAAGGGGGGGGGGGAGTCCGTCCCCCTGGATCCGCCACTGATGCCAAGGTCTTTCATTTCGTCGACAATTTCTTGCACGAGACAGGAACAGCTCTTTCAAACAGGTCGCTATTGATATCCTCTTTTGGAAAGACATACTTTTAAACCACCGACATCTCATTTGGCGTGATAACTGCTAGGTCATGTTAGGAGCTTATAGGCCTGGCTTGGTGCCCTATACGGCTATACCGGTATCTCTAAACGTATGTGTGTTATGTCACTAATACATAGTCTTACTTTCAATATTAAATGTAGCTTGCAACACAGTATATAGAGATACGACTGCCATGAGAGGCCTGGCTGTTTTATAGGCTCAAGGGGACGTGCATATCCCCAAGAGCCAACAGCCAGGTCTCGAATATGAAAGCAGTCGATGTGTCTATTATATACCGAATTGACACAAACATTTACCAAGAATTCTTACCTTATCCTTTTCTTGAGTAAAGATTGGTTAGAACATCACGGAAAATCTGAGACACTGTCTGTCAATCTTCGCTAGAAAGATGACTGAATGTTACCGAATCATTTCGGAATCGCAGACAAAAAGCACATAAAGGTATCCGCGCTCGCACAAAGATAATTTTAACACGTAAACCAATGGGGATCGCAGCAAAATTTAACTACTTTCCCGGTACCCGGAATCTTGCTGGAATCTCACTCATGAACTATTGACCATTACTGGCATTGTTATTTTCTTTACGAGAATGGCTGAAATCACTTTAGACTAGTCAGATGGCTAGATTTCTAAAGAGAGGTATATAACATATTTATCTTTTGTTTGAATCTCTCCGCTACCGCCTCACAACCACAGGTGATCCCAGGCTGAAGGCACTGGTCTTTCATGGCGGCAACAACGGCATGTACGAGGCCCTCTACCATGGGGTGCCTATGGTGGTCTTGCCGCTCATCTTCGACCATCCCGACGTGGCCGTCCGGATCGTCGACCGCGGAATGGGCATCGCAGTCAACTTCTTCTCGTTCACCAGCGAAGAGCTTACGAAAGCCATCAACGATGTCATCAATAATTCGAGGTTAGAGAGGAGAGACTCATACGATAATAATTATGATAATGATAATAATTATAGCAAAATAATAGTATTAATGATAGTAATAATATTAACGACATTAATATTTTAAAATGATAATAATAACCATGATAATAATAACAATAATAATATTAAAAGAATAGTTATAATAATAATAGTAATAATGATAATAACGATCGATAAAGTTCAAGCTTATTTTTAATTTTTTCCACATATTTTTGTCTTCTTTCAATTCATTATAGTATCCAACTCTTTCTTTTCTTATACATCATTCGTTCATTAAATAAAACAATAATAATAATTTTGTCCAGATAATAACATCATGATAATAATAAAGCATACAAGTCGATTACAACAAGGAATATATTAATATATTTCATATTTCTTTGTATGATGTATCCTGGAACATGTACACCTAAGAGGAAAGTGGCATTTGTCGACTCATGTCTTGCCAAACGCCGTGAGTCACGAGCTGGGAAGTTAAGCGAATAACACATTATACCACAACCCCTCTAAAAAGCTAGCCGGATTCAATGCAGAATCTGAGTTGTTACTTTATTACCGCCATCATTCACGACAGTCATGACATTGGCAGAGCGTGGTTCAAGCCGCATAGAGGGTGAGGGGGGCACTTGGCAACATGGGGATGGGGGCAGCGGCCTTTAATTGGTGGATGAACTGTGAATTTACAGTCACCGATCACAGGAGGGTGACCTATAAACCTTTTCTCCACGTTCCTTTGCTCCCCCTTTTTTGTTATAGAAATTAAAACACAACCAATCATTGAATATGGAATAAGAAATCATGCCATTTCATATAAAATAATACATAGTTACAACTTGAAAGAGATTGTTCAGGTTCGGTTCTGGATGAGCTCCATGGAAATTGTCCATATTTGTTAACAAAAGAAAGCGTTTAGTCGAGAGAGCTTCCCAAATATTTATTTTGTCGTGTTTGTTTCGCTATTTATTTCGCTATTTGTTTCGCTATTTGATCTGAAGAGGGGGCATGCTCTTGTGCCCCTGGAGCTAGTAGCTACGCCAATGATTCACCTCTCTCCACCATCAGCTGATTTATTGAAGTTGTTTCTCGTATCTCCCACTACTTATGCTTATATGCCTATCTTCACGAGCGGAGTACAGTAAATCAACCCGCAACATAGGACAAATAGAAAAAAAAGCTCTAGTAGATCATTTACATTTACCTTCGTCCTCCTCTTGCCCTGAGGAAATAAACATGGGAAGAAGCATCTCCCCCATCTTCTTTTATAGCCCCTTTGTATACTCTCGCAAAAGATATTTCTTCAAGTACATCTCCGAAATGGTGTCGTTAAAGCCTGGCCAGAGAATGTGGAAGTGTACGCGAGGAAAGTCTCGATTACAAATTTCGTGTGACTACGATATCGAATATAATGCTGTTTCAGCAATGGTTTATTTTACACTTGAGTTGCAATCCTTTTATATTTTCGTTATTATTTTCAGATCTATTCTTTTTAAAATAATTTGTAATGTTATCATTACTATTCAGGGGCACAGGGGGCGCGTGCCCCCCCCCCCCCCCCTCCGACGTAAAAAGGGGGGAGGGGGAGGGGGGAAAGGGAAAAGGGAGAAAAGGAGAAAAAGGAGGGAAAAAGTAAGAAAAGATAAGAGAGAAAGAAGCAGAAAAGAGGGAAGAGAGAAAAGGGGAGAGGAGAAAAGGGATGAAGAAAGGGGAAGAGAGAGGAGAGAAAAGGGGGGAAAGGAAGAAAGGGGGAAAGACGTAGGAGAGAAAAGGAGGAAAATGAGAATAATGAAAAAGGAAAAAAAAAAAGGGGGATGATATTATAAAGAAGGTGTTTTTTTACCGGAAAAGGAGCGGGGGGCAAGCAATTTTGTAGTGTGCATAATATGGGGTCCCTCTTGCCAGGCATGTAGCCCCCTACCCCCCCCCCCCCCAAAAAAAAAAAAAAAAAAAAAAAACAGCACAAGAAGAACAACAAAAACAGAGATGGAAAAAGGGGGGGGAAGAGAGAATTTTTGTAAGTTAAAGGAGAAAGGAAAACAAATGAAAATTAAATTAAACAACAATAGAAGAGAGGTGCGAGAGCATGAGGAATTGTATTTCTTTTAAAATAATAATGAGCTAACAACCAGGGGCGTCGCTAAAAGGGGGTTGTGGGGTGCGACCCCCCCCCCCCCCCCACCTGTCAGGATATTGGTTGTAAAATTGCGCTGCTGTCGTGGAAAATGAGAGGAAAAGGGAAATAAAATTTTAAAAAGTAAAGGAAAAGAAAGGAAAGAAAGGAAATAGAAGAGAAGAAATAAAAGGAGAAAGGAAAAAAAGAAGAGAAAAGGGAAACAAAAGAAACGGAGGATGGAAGAGAGGAGAGAGAGAGAAGGGGGTAAGAGCCTGAGAGAAGAGGGAAAATATTTTTCCTACGAACTGTGACTTTTTATCGGACAAAGAAAAATTTCTTATAATTCAGACATGATTAAGAGTCGGTACAACGAATCGTCTTCTTTCTCTAATAATTTAATAAAAAGTCAAAGCTTCCGCGCTTCGCGTGGGAGAGGGAAACTGAATTCAGACAAGGATTAAGAGTCGAAAACAGTACAACAAATCGTCTTCTTTCTCTAATAATTAAATGAAACGTCGAAACTGAATTCAGACAAGGACTAAGAGTAAAAAACAGTATGACGAGTCGTCTTCTTTCTCTTATAATTGAATGAAACGTCAAAGATTAAAAAAGACAACAGAACCGGTCACCGATGGAAGTACACGCCGTGAAACAGAATAACTAGAGAGAGAATGTGTGTCAGGCCCGTAGCCAAGGGGAGGGGGGGGGGTTGCATGGGGGTTGCCCCCAAAAAATTCCAAGATCGGTTGAATTTTGTTAGACCCCTCCCCAGGACGTCGATCAATTACATGTATGTGCCTCTAAACAGCAAACTCTGGCTACGGCCCTGGTGTGTGTAGCAACATAACCCCCTGAATCTAGTCTGCAAGCACAGACCCTAATTTGACACTTTATCAACAAATCATTGTGCCTTGAGAGAAGCCTAGCCCAGCTAAGTACATGGCCTATGGTAGTCTTATAGACTCACTTTTACGACTGGCCAGGGTTTGTGCTTGCAGACTACCCTGAATCCGCCACTGATAACGTGGTATAACTTTGAAAGTAAATGTTAAGGTGACATGTAATTGTTGGACATCATTCACTAACATCTTAAAAACCTCACAAAATTTCGAATCACAATAATATCTTATTATGTCACTATGACGATGACGTAAACAAGAAAATACCTAGTAAAAGGATTTCCTGTTTTCACGAAGTGACGGCTAAGTACGCGCTGCACTCATCCCTTTTGATAAGTGTCCCCTTTTCTACTCATCATTAAACGTGCCCTAATTTCAAGCGATTAAGATATTTCCCCGTAGGCTCGCTCGCTCGCATTTATAGATGTTATAAGTATGTTACTTATTAAAGGTCTTTTTAGTCTTCCGTTATGGGAATATGCTTAGAACCCCATCAGGATTGGGTTTTTCCACTTTATAAGATGTAATTATTTGCACTGGGACCGAACAACTCTTAAAATTAATCCTCCCCCGCTTTGCTCGCTCGCAAATGAATTTTCAGACCACCACACCCAACTGCAAAGTATGATGCTTAAGCAATATCTTATATGATGTATAAAGAGAAACAAATGTGATAATGTAATCACAATATATAGGGGTATATACCAATGCCCTAAAATTGTACATTTTCGCTTTGAGATTTCCCTTTTCCACAGAAAGTGCCCTTTTTTGTTGACTTTGAAAGTCGCTCCGCCGCCTCTGCCGCCAAATAATCCGAACAAAACAATCAACCGAGGGTATATACTTATACTAATCATCATCATAATCATCATGTTCATATGCATCATAATGATAACAATAATAATGATAATAATAATGACAATAATAATAATAATATTAACGATAATAATAATGATAAGGATAATAATTACAATAACAAATATATAATAATTACAAAAATAACATTAGTAACACCACCAACCATAATAATAATTGTTGTCATTATTATTGTGATACTGCTGCTAATACTACTCCTACTACATGTACTAGGAAGAAGGAGGGGAAGAGGAAGAATCTTATTGTATATATTCTGTATTATCGAGGCATACAAATGCACAGGGAGGTAGGAGAGGGTAAAGTAAGGCGATGAAGAGGGAGGGAGAGGGAGAGAGAACGAGAGGGGGTAGCCTATTGCCCGGGTTCAAATTAAGTTCTCTTTAATTTATTTGACCCAGTACTGATGATCATAATTTTATCTACCATGTTATTGCCATGTGTACGCCACACCGAATAGCACCTCACATTTGTGTATTGTTGTAAAGAACTTATTGGCATGCAGCCAGTAAATTATCATCATTAATTGATCTTGTATAAAAAAAAAAAAGATCAAACACATCATCATAATCGACAGAGTGCAACCAAAAATTTCTTAACTACAATTGAAATTTCTTTCAGGAAGCCTAATTAAACACTAAAAGCTGTTTTTGATTCAAAGAGTATGTTTTAAACGCGCGCGGCTACGAAATCAAAGCTTTCTATGTAATTTGTGTTTTCACGAAATGACGGTTGTGTTAAAAGTTCAAACAGAGGAATAAAAAGCAGCTATAGAAAGAGGAAAATGTACTCTATCTCGTAGTTTATCTCGTTTTTATCTGTACATCAATTGAACATAACGTTTGCCGTATTTAGTGTCCATTTCGGGAATTCCACCCACGAGAGAAAAATCCCGTATGTTTTACGCGCGCGGCTACGAACCGTCACTTCGTGAAAACAAAATTACAGCGCGTCCTTGAATTTCGTTTTTTCACGAAGTAACGGTTATGTTTACAGCTCATTTCCCCCAAAAATATAAGAAATTATGGAAATAATTAAACATAGAACTAAACAATGAAAAATGTTCTATCCCATGATATAACATTTTATTTGCCCTTGATACATAACAGAGGTTGAGATTATAGTCTGAAAGTTTGAAAGCGATTTATTCAAAACTAACTTTCTTTTAATTGCGCGCTCATCCGTCACTTCGTGAAAATAGGGACGAATTATCGTTTTGTTGACAAGAACAAAGAATTCTGTAGGATTTATCCCAAGTTCACCACTTTGTAGGTGACTAAACTATTTTGTCTGTAGTTACAACGAACAACACAAATGGTAATTTATATCGACGTGTAATAATCAAACCATCAGTCTGTTCATGCATCAAAAGGAGAGCATCGGACAGGGATGACTACCCGGACAGGGATGCGTCCTTTATAAGGCTTGACGAATCAAGATTTAACCACTATGTTTTTTAACTATCTAATATTGTTCCACAGCTACAAGGAGAACGTACTTCGATGGTCGTCCATCTTCAAGGCCAATCCACAGCTTCCCATGGAGAGGGCCGTCTTCTGGATCGAGCACGTCCTCAAGTTCGGCGGCGACTACCTCCGCACATCTCGGACTGAGCTCTACTTCTGGCAGGTCTGGTCCCTCGACGTCTACGCCTTTCTCCTCCTCATAGTCTATCTGTGCTACCGGGTTCTCAAGTTCATGTACATCCGGCAGTATCATCGCATTCTATCGAGCGGTTGCTGTCTCATCGTCGGTTATCCGCTCCGGAGGCTTTGTCCCGGTCTCAGATTCCGACTCAACATGAGCGGTAATGGAATGCGTTTCTGGGGAGCACGCGGGCCTCGGAACAACGGAAAAGTTTGATATTTAAATAGCTTCTCTCTCTCTCTCTTCCTCTCTCGCTCTCTCTCTCTCTCTCTCTCTCTTTCTCTCTCTCTCTCTTCCTCTCTCGCTCTCTCTTCCTCTCTCGCTCTCTCTCTCTCTCTCTCTCTTTCTCTTTGGGCGTCTTTCGAAAAGAAAAGGAACACCAAAGTCATGCTCTTAGAGATTATTACCGTGCTTGATGTATTTTTTTCTAAAGTAAATATAGTTGTACACCAATACTTAATATGACTTCCAAGCATTAAAAGGTCGATGATGACGAGTCTACTACACCTGTTTTAGGGGAAACGTTATTACTCAAGAACATCGAGCAGTGATGAAACATTGCCTACTTTCATATAAAAAAAAACTTAAAGTCATGATAATATATCTTTTTAACCGCTGTCTATGACGTTTGTACAAAATTGAGACCTTCTGTAGAGAATGATGTGAATATATCCACAGAAAATGTCGATGAATGTAATAACAATTAATGATGAATATAAACAGGAGCGGACTAGATTCGGTGCATGAATGATTTTGAGTTGTATTCTAAGCTCATGGGCCGGATGTTCTAAATGTCATTACCAGAGTATGTGATGACATCTCTCTTCCAGAATGAACACTTAAACTGAAATACAATGTTTGTTTTTTTTTAGTTTAAGGAAATAACACTGTATTTATGACATATGCCAATGAATTCGATTGATACAAAATATCGTTGAAGGTGTGTTGAAGTACAGTTATAACAGAATTACGATTGTCTGTGGATGTTTGAATAAGTTAAGGTGTTATTAAAAAGAAGAAGAAACATGCATATGTATTTTTTGTCTGTACATTTACTTTTTTTAATATTATGTATGTGTTATTGTTTGATTTTGTGTTTTATCCGTTTATTCATAATGTACCATGTACGGACATGCTTAAAAACAGCTATGCTAAGCTGAAAGCATGTTTTTTAATCACTGTATTTTAATAAATAAACATACAAACAAACAAAGCATACATTTGCTTATGAAAGAAATGTTGAAATGAAAATGATATATGCATTGAGCTCATGGTTTCAAGGGCTTTGTTAGGAGGATCAGACGATTCTCACCACCTACAGGCTACATACATGAACGTTCAATAGTCAAGGACATTTACGAGAAGGACCACCGTCTCTCTTGTGAGACGTCCGTCTCGTGAACCTCCAAAAAATACTATGAGGGCCACATAATATTTATCACAACTAATGTGCAATAAATCGCCAAAACAAGTGCTCGGTCAGTAATTGCTAAACTTTTTGTTACAGGCCGGCCCAGAGTGCCCACGATAAAGTCGGTCTCGTAAACCTTTAAACACATTATCAGGATGTCGTCGAGACCGAAATCGTCCGTCTCACGGATTGTCGGTGTTTTGAACGTTCAGAAAGTTATCATCAGGTCAACGAGGCCTGTTTTCGAGCAAAGTGATCTCGGACGGCATTTTTTTAATGTAGCCAAATGCCACTCTTTGAAGCATGGACGACGGAGGCCGTTTATATTGCCCGCGTGTAAAAGGTCACCTTTTCAATTTTTGATGAGCTCTCAGGGTTTCTTTTTAAAATGTTGTTTTATCAGGTTTTATTTCGTTTTTCTTCTTCTTTAATTTGCAGTATTGTATTATGAAATCATTTTTTAACTTAATGAATACACACACGGTGGTATATACTGATGTCATGTGTATATACCTATTGCATTCCATCTTTGTTCATTCATTAGGATTTTTAACGTTTTAGTTATCACAAATTAAAATTATCATTTTATATCGAGCAGACCTCAGCAACACTAGCTGAAGGACGAACGTGATTTATGTTTGTTAATTTGCTGTTGCTTGGTTGTTTATTCGCCTATTCAAACGTGCGCCACATTTCTTGAAATAAATATGTTACACTGTATTACTTATGGCATTGACTTTGTTTTTAATAATGCATTCATACTGAATTGTTTCCACGACACGCTCTGAGTTAGGATAGATACATTGGGATGTAGTGCTATTAAAGCACAGGATTTTACCGAATCCTGTGAACATGGTGCTTATTTTTAATCGATGCCTTCAAAAGAGCAGATACACAAAATGTTAGGACTGTTATTAAAGCCGAGTTTTTTCAAACAGAAATACGGAAAAACTGTCGTCATTTTCTTAAGTATCGTTTAAATATGTTAAATGAGTTTGCCAAAACGAATAAAAGAAGGAGAACCAGGTCCCGTTCTCGTATATTAATTTCACTGTTTCGGCGTGGCTGGTTGGAATGAGTCGTGGCAAAGTGTGTTTAGCCGTGGTGTGCTGTGGCGATTTGTGATGAGTTGTGGTAAAGTGTGGTAAGTTATGGTGAATTCTGGTGAGTTGTGGTGTATTAGAGACGAGGTGAATTGTTGTGAGTTGTGAGTTATGATAAATCGTTAGTAGTGGTGAGTCGTGGCTTGTGGCCAGTCGTGGCAAATTTTGAGTTGTGGTGGGTCGTGGTGAGTTTGGAATTAGTGGTTTGTGATGAATTGTGATGACTTGTGATGAATTGTAGTGAGTTGTGGTGAGTCTTGGTAAGTTGTTAGTGGTTTGTGATTACTTGTGGTGAATTGTGGTGAGTCGTGGTAAATTGTCTTTGGTGGCTGTTTGTGGTGGATCGTGGTGAGTTGTGGTGAGTTGTGGTGAGTCTTGGTTGTGAGTTGTTTTTGATGGCTAGTTGTGGTGGGTCGTGGTGAGTTGTGGTGAGGTGTGTCGATTTGCAGTGGTGAGTGACTTGTGGTGAATCATGGTGAGTACCGTGATTCAAACGAGACAAGTTTCGAAAATGACATCGTTCCGCTAAAAGAAGCAAAACTACTCACCCAAATCAATAATCGTGGTGTCATTTTCTTCAATATGAAGTACACTGCCCTATAGGACCTTTCTTTTTAGGGGGATGTATACAATTTCTACATGAAGCATGAGGAACTGCAGTTAGGGTCTGAATAGGGGGCACGGCCTCCCTTTGCCCCCACCCCTCCTGCTACGCCAGTGCAAGCGGGATCAAACCAAGAAGTTTTAACAGATGGGGTCCTATCTAGCTCATTCCCTTTGTACCATCTTCGATGCCGCCAGGAGAAAATATGTCAGGCATGTGCTTTTACTGGATCTTCCTTGCAGATACGTAAACCAAAGATTCCTGCCTAGCTGCGAACTAACGGGCCACTTTCAAAGGGAAATATTCTTTTGTAATGATAAATAATTTTCGCTACCACTCGTCTGATAATACGAGCAGTATACATAGTGCTTACCTTTACAGTAGGCAAGCGAAAGGAAATGGAGCAAAATTTTCTGAAATATTAATCAAAATTACTCGACTGGGCATGTGTGGGCACTAATCTGACGTATAACATCATAAAGAACTGTACATGAACATATTCCTTTTTTATTTTCGTAGGCCGCAAGTAATCGGAAACGTGTCATATTGCAGGTTTTAGGACTGTGAATTTTTACTATCTTTCACAAATTAAAGCTGCTATCGTACAATGAAAGCAAATTTCTTGACACAATTAGGTTTTTGTATTCATATTTTATCATCTGTTCGATTTTCCCCTTGTTAGTTCAAATGAAAAGTGACACATTAAGGATATTTATCTTTGACAAATATCACTACTCAAGCTTTCCAATGATATTGGCGGCTTCGAACCTCGGACATCAAGGGTAACAGCACACCAGTAGATTATTTTGTGCAACCATAGAAAATGGTAGTTGCTTGGGATAATTTGTTGACAGTTGGGTCTCCATCTCTAAAAAAAACTCCTTGATCAAACCGTCCCATGCCCGTCGGTATGGTACGTTTGACACCACCGCCTATTTTCCAGAGATGACTTCCTGTTTGCCTTACGAGATGGGATTCTTCCAGCGTTTCTAAAATACGGTAACAGACTTGTCCATTTACCAACGATGTCTGCTACTTCATATTTTCCTTCCAATTCCCATTCTCGGCTGGGATATCGAACGTGCTCTCCTGTGCGCACTGGATTTTCCTTCCCCCCCCCCCCCCCCCCTCCAACCTAATGTCATTTCTGTACGAGGATTGACTACCCAATGAGTAAAATACCTAAATAAGGTATGAAATATTATTTTTACAATCAAATACTCTACTGCCATTATTACTTTGTTATACCTTTTTGGGGGGAGGCAAAGTCCATTTAGCATTGATCACCAATTATTATTCAAAAAGGATTTGTTGCCCTCATTTATATTATAAGCAGACTACTTTAATAAAGTAGAGAGTTCTTTAAGCTGTGTCTGTCATAATCCTTTCAGTGCCAGCAAGATTTTGAAAAATGGTCACGAAAGGCCTTGCATTAAACTTTTACTTAAAATACACGTTTTAATGTTGGATTGGGCATATCACATATTCCGTGCGAGTAAACTGTAACATGAACCTATAATTTTTCTCTTTTCAGGAAGAAAAGCGTAGCAATTCTTGCCAAAACACATGGTCAAACACTTGTAATATTGGGTGGGATTTCCCGCCAACGGCGAATAAAGGGTGAAAAGAATAACCAAACTTTATGGGGTTCGGTGTTTAGAATAGAACTTACAGATCTTATTCACATCGATCCCTATACTTGTCTTGTCATTTCATTATTGCATCACGTAAGTCAAGTGAATTAAAGTGGGTAAAATTTCCATTATACATGTGCTTGATTTCATGAAAAGAAGGTCTGCTCAAGGTCTGATGTCGGATATCGATGTTTATGTTGTGTGAAAATACATGTACATGTACACATCGCCACTTCTTGTCCTGTAAAAGTATTTTTTAGATGTTATTCATAAATGAAACCTGGTGCAGATCTCAACAAGTAATGTGAAGTGTAATATCAACAAATAGAAATACCGTATTGGAATTAACTAATCGAGGAAATGAAATTCAAGCCTGTAATTAACTTATTGAGGATATGAAATTCAAGGCAGCAAATTGATTGATTCTAGAGAGAAAAACAAATGGCCTGAATGTATCTGTTCTAGTAGGAATGTGATTCCGGTTTAAGTGCACCTGCCTACCTGCAAAATTAATAAAAACAATTATGCTGGCACGAATCATCTCCTGATGACTATGGTATTTCCTGATCACTCTCCCGAAGACGATCAGATCATATTTATTTCTGATCAAAAACTCGAGAACCATCTATATAGCGGAGCTCACCAGCCCCTTTCAAGGGCTCTTATTATTATTTTGAGTTCAGAAATTACATGGTGTCTCCCCTGAAACCCTACAATTTTTTATGATAGCTTTTGTCAATATTTATCTTAAAAATCATGTTTTTTCGTCCCAATAATAAACATTTTTTCTCCATATAGCCCCTAGTTTGGAATGTGAGAGCGAGCAAAACAGCTTTTACAAATTCATTATACGTGATAATATAAAGTTATGACTCACAATAACGCCTACAGCCTTCCTGCACTAGTTTGGCCAGGAGGGATTAGACCTCCCTGCATGGTCACTGACAGGTGGTTATCTCATCAAATCAGCTCTCAATATTTATTAAAGGTAATACAAAGTTTTGGTATGGGGTCATGAATTTGGTTCAAATGAACATATTGGAAGCATTTGCGATCCTACACAACTCAGTGATCGTTGTTGCGGTTGAAATCGATTCTAAAGTAATGAAATTGTAAATAATACACTCTTTATTTTGTATAGCTCCCTCTCAAGGTCAAATATTAATTAAGCTATTAAACAATGTTTGTTGACTAAGATCAACCGAATAGCTTTTCCCGTTTGGAAATTTTATATCACAACTACATATTCTGAGATTTTCATAGTGGCCGCAGCTATTCCACTGTACGGCCGTAGGCGCTATTTTAAATTTATCAACATTTACCGGGAGCACCGGTAATTTTTTATATTCAATTTGTCTCGAAAGCAGAAGTGTTTTAGGGGCTAAATTTTCTGGTGCTTGTAATACATCCACAGTGGCATCCAAATATATCAAAATTGTAAAGAATCACTATCCACCCAATTTTCAAAACTTCCCAAAACTTTGTATTACCTTTAACATTAAAAAAGGGGATCATGGGGGACCAACGGGTACCGCTTAGGAATTGTTTACTATATAGAGGGCGCAAGTAGCTACACGTAGTGCAGTCCCACTTTAAAGGGATGCCGATCATGACGTCATTTGCCTGAGTTTCTAAATCTAAACCAGCGAACAAAATTCGAGAGTTCTTTATTTTTGTAAATGAATATCCATATGTAATCTTACGTAACGGTTTCTGCTTGAACATATCTGGGTTCAACGATAATTGAACGTGGGAAAAAATGTTTAATGCTGGATGCGAGCCAAAATTAATGATTGGTGCGAGACGATCCCGTGATGTGGCTCATTGTATCAAGAATTTTGTTTTCTTCATTTCCACATTAACCCCCACCCCCCTACAACAAATACCACACCAGATGACAGGGGCGGATCCAGGGGAGCCCGAGGGGTCCGGGCCCCCTCCCCTGGCAAAAAAAAAGACTATAAAAATGATGATAACGTTAATTTAAAGAGCTTCGTCCATCATACGGGAAAGGCCCGATCTCCCACTCAACCATTCTGTTCATCGGCTCGAAGATGTCCTCAAATACGGCGGTATGCTATTTTGTATGTTAGCTCTCTGTAATACTGACTCTCTTGATTATGAAATAAATATTCTTATCTCTCACACATTATTTTACGAGAAACTACAAGAATACTATCTCATTCTTTGTTTCTTAAATAGTACTAATATTTATAAAAAGTGCCTTAGTATACTATTATGATATTTCTTTATCTCATCTTCATGATGATGAATGATGATAATGATGGTGATGATAATGACTGTGATGAGTGATGATGATGTTGATAGTTTTACATTTATTTTATTTTTTCCAATTTCAGTTTTATTAAATCTGGGTTGCTTCTTCAGTGAAAAAATTGATGTCCTTGAGGGCCCGGAATGAAAAACAACAATACAATTACAAACAATATATACAAAAGTAATATACAAAATATACACAATAGACAATCGTAATGTATAACTTACAGCAGAAAGAAAAATATTAACAAAAAATTAAAGGACAAATATACGTTAATGTGCAAGCAAGTGAAATAAAAATGACTTATACTTAAGAAGTGAAATAGGGAGAGAAACTGACAGAAATGGAAATACAATGTAGAATATTTAAGACGAAGACAACAAAGTAAAATAGAAAAAAAGGTGTTAGAAGGAAAAGGTTATAGGTGAAAAGGATGAGAAACACGACGGAAGACGATTCGTCGTACCGTTTTCGACTCTTAATAAGCCCTATTCATCTGAATTCAGTTTCCCCCCTCTCGCGCGAAGCGCGAAAGCTTTGATGTTTCCTCATATCATTAGAGAAAGAACACGATTCGTTGTACCGTTTTAGACTCTAAATAAGCCCTATTTATTTTGTCTGAATTCAGTTTCCCCCTCTCGCGCGAAGCGCGGAAGCTTTGACGTTTCCCTAAATTATTAAAGAAAGAACACAATTCGTTGTACCGTTTTCGACTCTAAATAAGCCCTTTTAATTTTGTCTGAATTAGGTTCCCCCCTCTCGCGCGAAGCGCGGAAGCTTTGACTTTTTCTTTAATTATTAGAGAAAGAAGACGATTCGTTGTACCGTTCTCGACTCGTCTAAATGACGTTTTCCCCTTCCGCGCAAAGCGCGGAATTTTTGCGATTTCATCACAATATAGAGAAAGGAAGACGATTCATCATACCGATTTCGACTCTTATTAAGCCCTATTCATCTGAATTCAGTTTCCCCCTCTCGCGCGAAGCACGAAAGCTTTGACGTTTCCTCATATCATTAGAGAAAGAACACGATTCGTTGTACCGTTTTAGACTCTAAATAGGCCCTATTTATTTTGTCTGAATTCAGTTTCCCCCTCTCGCGCGAAGCGCAGAAGCTTTGGCGTTTCCCTAATTTATTAGAGAAAGAACACGATTCGTTGTACTGTTTTCGACTCTAAATAAGCCCTTTAAATTTTGTCTGAATTAGGTTTCCCCCTCTTGCGCGAAGCGCGGAAGCTTTGACGTTTCCTTAAATTATTAGAGAAAGAATACGATTCGTTACCGTTCTCGACTCGTCTAAATGACGTTTTCCCCTCCCGGTCAAATTAAGCGCGGAATTTTTGGCATTTCATCACAATATAGAGAAAGGAAGACGATTCCTCGTTCCGTTTTCGAATCTTTTTAAGCCCTATTCATCTGAATTCAGTTTCCCCCTCTTGCGCGAAGCGCGAAATCTTTGACGTTTCCTCAAATTATTAGAGAAAGAACACGATTCGTTGTACCGTTTTCGCTTTTTAATAAGCCCTATTTGTCTGAATTCAGTTGCCCACTCTCGCGCGAAGCGCGGAAGCTTTGACGTTTCCTTAAATTATTAGAGAAAGAAGACGATTCGTTACCGTTCTCGACTCGTCTAAATGACGTTTTCCCCTTCCGCGCAAATTAAGCGCGGAATTTTTGGCATTTCATCACAATATAGAGAAAGGAAGACGATTCCTCGTTCCGTTTTCGAATCTTTTTAAGCCCTATTCATCTGAATTCAGTTTCCCCCTCTCGCGCGAAGCGCGAAAGCTTTGACGTTTCCTCAAATTATTAGAGAAAGAACACGATTCGTTGTACCGTTTTCGCCTTTTAATAAGCCCTATTTGTCTGAATTCAGTTGCCCACTCTCGTGCGAAGCGCGGAAGCTTTGACGTTTCCTTAAATTATTAGAGAAAGAAGACGATTCGTTGTACCGTTCTCGACTCGTCTAAATGAAGTTTCCCCTTCCGCGCAAAGCGCGGAATTTTTGGTGTTTCATCACAATATAAAGAAAGGAAGACGATTCGTCGTACTGTTGTTGACTCTTAAACCTTGTTTGAATTTATTTTTCCCGAAAATGTTAAACCTCTGATTTCTTTAGCTGATATTATAGGAAAGTGAAACTTCGAGAAAATACAAATATTGTAGTTGTAGTCACTCTCGAGGTCGTCACAGCGGATAAGAAGTCACAGTTCGTAGGAAAAAACACACCAACCGACAATATACATCTCACCGACTTCAAACTTCTGCATTGATATAGTACACGAGGATCGAGCAAGAATACCGACACAGCTGACCCGACACAGCAACATATTTACCCGTGT
The DNA here is from genome assembly GCA_035222895.1 of Strongylocentrotus droebachiensis. NCBI lineage: Eukaryota > Metazoa > Echinodermata > Echinoidea > Camarodonta > Strongylocentrotidae > Strongylocentrotus > Strongylocentrotus droebachiensis. Next base: position 26,720 of record JAVYIG010010833.1, read on the forward strand.
CTTTCTTGCTCCCTCGACGAGACGGCTCCACCCAACAACCCCCTTCTCTCTTTTACTCCCACTCCTCCTCTCTCTTTCCTCTTTTTCATCCCCCGTTTCTTTTGTTTCCCTTTCACTCTTTTTTCTTCTTTTTTCCTTTTCTTTCTTTTCCTTTCTTTCCTCTCCTCCCTCTTTTTCTTTTTTCTCTTTCTTTCTTCTCTTTTCTTTCCTTTCTTTTCCTTTCTTTCCTGTCTTTTCCTTTCTTTCTTTTCTTTTCCTTTTCTTTTTTTTTCTTTTCTTTCCCTTCCCCTCTCTTTTTTCCCTCTCTTTTTTTCCCTCTCCCTTTTCTCTTTTTCCCGACGGCAGCGCAATTTTACCGACAATATCCTGACAGGTGGGGGGTGTCGAACCCCCCACACCCCCGCCCCCCCCCCTTTGGCGACGCCCCTGCTTGCGGGTGCACCATGTGTGTGTGGGAGAGAGAGAGAGAGAGAGAGAGATAGAGAGAGAGAGAGAGAGAGAGAGAGGGTTGAGGAGTCCTGGAAAGGACTCTGACTCGGTAATCTTTCTTGGGGTTGTGTAGTCCTGAAAAGGACCGTTTGTTTTCTTTCTTAGCTTATAGTTCTAAGGAGAACTAGCGGTTGGAGAAGATGAGTGGCTCGACGTTTCGAACAGCAAGCCTACTGTATAAACCAAATTTGTATTGCTATTCAGAATGATGAGCGCGTGCTGTATTTTTTATTGTCGTTTACGTTCTCGTTTACGTTTTGAATAGCTTTTAAAATAAAGCCACGTGATGTGGCACATAGAACACTTTCATTTTCACATTAAAAAAAAAACCAAAACAGATACCACACCAGTTGGGCATTAGGCCAACCTTTGATGATGACTTGTTGGTTCAAACTTGTTTTCAGTTTAATTAATGCATAATTATGTCATAATCAATGATCGTTATCCATCTTGATGCTATTTTGTATGTTAGCTCTCTGTAATACTGACTCTCTTGATTATGAAATAAATATTCTTATCTCTCACACATTATTTTACGAGAAACTACAAGAATACTATCTCATTCTTTGTTTCTTAAATAGTTCTAATATTTATAAAAAGTGCCTTTGTATACTATTATGATATTTCTTTATCTCATCTTCATGATGATGAATGATGATAATGATGGTGATGATAATGACTGTGATGAGTGATGATGATGTTGATAGTTTTACATTTATTTTATTTTTTCCAATTTCAGTTTTATTAAATCTGGGTTGCTTCTTCAGTGAAAAAATTGATGTCCTTGAGGGCCCCGAATGAAAAACAACAATACAAACAATATATACAAAAGTAATATACAAAATATACACAATAGACAATCGTAATGTATAACTTACAGCAGAAAGAAAAATATTAACCAAAAATTAAAGGACAAATATACATTAATGTGCAAGCAAGTGAAATAAAAATGACTTATACTTAAGAAGTGAAATAGGGAGAGAAACTGACAGAAATGGAAAGACAATGTAGAATATTTAAGACGAAGACAACAAAGTAAAATAGAAAAAAAGGTGTTAGATGGAAAAGGTTATAGGTGAAAAGGGTGAGAAAAACGACGGAAAGTGATTAAGGGAGACAAAGGCGTAGCCAGGATTATATTTAAGGGGAGGTGTTATTTTGCCCAATTCGTAAGAAAATATTTAGCGGCGAAAAAGCGGAGGGGGAGGGGGGATAAGCAATAATTTTGTTGGGGCTCAACGGGGGGGGGGGGGGACACTCCCTTTTCCCCCTCAACATCCACCCCACAGTCCCCTTGAGCAAACAAAATAAAAAGATAAAACACAGATGAACGTGTCTTTAAAATTCTACAACACCCCCTTGTTTGCCAAGGGGGGGGGGGGGAGGGGGGGGGGTGTTTGAACAACCCCCTCCTGATCGATGATGAAAATGATGATGATGATGATGATGGTGATGGCATTAGACGAATTTGATTATAGATTTTTCTTCTTCTCTTTTCATTTTTGTTGCATGTATTACTTTCCATGAGATTAGTGTTGGTTTTTTGCAGATCATTTGGGACCGTCGATTTTTCTTCTTCTCTTTTCATTTTTGTTGCATGTATTACTTTCCATGAGATTAGTGTTGGTTTTTTGCAGATCATTTGGGACCGTCGACCGCTAGTTCCCTGCTCTTAGTCTTACCGATAGATGGCGCTTGTATTCTATTTATTATTTGCTAATCCTTCCGGCGGACAATTTGAAGCTCATTATTTGTCGAGAAAATTGCGGGACATTTTGATCAATTTGAAATGTGAGTTCATCTATAATCCAATTTGCTTATTACGCTTAATGATGTTGATACTAAAATGTGTGAAAATGTTCCAATCTTTGTCAGTAACACTTGTTTATTCGGCAGTTTGATTATGGTCAAAGTCACGCAGCTTAGCGGGCTTTCAATGTTCGGGCTCCCCGGAACTCCTGGCCTGGAACGTTGCTCGTGTATGTAGATTGTATGTAGCGTACGTTGGAGGGGTCGGGAAGAGGGAATAAATTAAAACGGCAAAAGCTACGCACTTTGCAAAGATAATAAGGCTTTGTCCTTGTTTTACCTTGGGCAGATTTATTAATTTAACTTAGTTCTATATAATCTGAAATAATATCATCCTCATTAATTTAATTGACATTGTTTGACAATTCATTCGTTTTCAGGAATTTTTCTTGATCAGCGATGTGGCTGATCGCTGGTGTTTGCCTTTTGAAATTTGAGAGCTGAGCAAGACAATCTACACAATGACGACTGCACCAGAGAGAAAGTACACAGCGCTACGTAAGAGGCTAGATCAACTTGGGTATCGACAGGCTCTGGGTATAGAGTCTGTGCCGCTTGTTGAGAAACTGTTCAGTGATCTCATTCATACCACAGAAAGTCTAAAGAATGCCAAATTACAGGTAAACTGCATTCTAGTTAGATCTAGGCCTAAATAAAAATTGTGGATTTGAGCCTTTGAGTTAGGATGAGAGATTAGCAGTGTACATTCCAGAATCCAGATAATATTTGTTCATTTTAGAATTGAAATTCTACTAGAATCATTTACAACACTAAACAGACAACAGTCATTGATAATTTATAAATAAAGGAAACTCTAGCCTCATAATGGTAAACTTGGGTCTAGAGGTCTACATGTACATGTAAATGTTCTCTTATTTCTCTAAATAAAACCAAAGACATCAGAGTTCGTAAACTGGTGAAAGTTTGTACAAAATCAGATTTTTTTAATAGAAAGTTTTGATTTTTTTTCTTCTTCTTCTTTTCCTGGTTAAGTACAGATTGCTGTTGGCGTATGATCGTACTTGATATGTTATATGTTATAATCTATATATATATGGGTACTCCAATTGGCTGAATCGGCAGTGTCACTGTATCACTGTGCCAGACAACTTTCTCATTAGTTCCAATACAGATAATGTCTTAAAAAGCCAATTTGTCAAAAATGTATGATCTTGGAGGGTCTTTCCTTTTAGAGAACCTTTGATAATATGCCACCCACAATTCATTTTATTAGTGCCCCAAGGGAGAAAGCTCTTGGGGAAAAAAAGGAGAAATTTATGACATTTTTGTACACAAAAAATGCACAATCCAGTTTCCAAATTGCCAACTTGCTATTTGCATAGATTTCAGTGATCTCATTTTTAAACACTCATAACTTTCTTATAATTGGTCCGATGGATTTCAAACTGTGACCATGTTTCTTCAGTTTTCCACTTTCATAGAAATGAAATTATTACAAGGGTTGGATTTACCTTTAAAGAGAAGGTTGAGTTCTGGGAAGAGGTGAAAAATAATTTGTGAGCGTTATCATTCTTATTATGCAAGTGTGGAAGAACATCAGATAAGACATGTTCCCTAGAAAGCATGGCTCTTCAAATGCCTTTATAATTTATATTTTAAATATGTCATGTAACATTGTAAAAATCCGGGTAGGATTTTTATGCCACGTGTTCGTGTAGTCCCATATACATCATTCTGTGTACAGTGTTTGTAACTTTACCAAGACTTGGCCAAATTTCTTATCATTTTGATGATTCCAGAACCTTGCAATACACACAAATTCTTATATGCTAGATGATCAACCTTTTCTGGTCGACAGACAAGGTTGACAATGTTTACAATTTATAGCAAAATTACAGAATAACATATTTTGGTGATACTTTTCTTTGTTAAGAATCACAAAAAGTGTATGCTATAAAAATAATTCACAATTATTTATTTTTAATTATCATACTCTCATTTTTAAACACTATCCATTCCATGTGCATAAAATTGGGCAGCTTTAATAAGCCAGTTCATAGATACAATCTGTGCATGGGCAGATAAAGGTCATTTGTACCAAAATGGTAAAACCCACAGAGATGAATACTGGATATGCGCTCATGAAAGTTATGTAACATTATTCATTTATGCACCGACGGTACATTATATGATATGCAGGTGGAAGTATTCTTTTCAAGAGGTCAAACAAAAGGTATTCATGAAGCACATCTAGGACTTTGGCAGTTATTATTCTAAGATACTCAAAGTGAAACTTCTCCATGTGTAAAAGATCTGTGGATATTTGGGGTCATTTGTACTCCCTTATTCTTAGAAATGAAACTAACAACAAGATTCACTTTGATGAATAATGTACATTTTTGTTTCTCATCAGTATCTTGTAGAAGCCATTACTTTTAAACACATGTGAAGGATTGAAATAGATGTTAGGAAGAATATTTGATGATTTTCTAATGAACCCATGAGATCTCCATGCAAGCTGTCAGCAATGTCTTTCATATTCATTACTTTCAGGCAAATAAGACCGTAAGAGAAAAGGGCAACTGGGAGGACCAGCTTGAACCCTATCGCAGTGAGAACACAAAGCTAATCAGGGAAAATAATGAGCTTCACACACAGCATATCCGTCTCAAAGATGAGCTTGATGCTACATCTAAAGACCTCAAGGTAAGCATTATCAGTCAAAAATGCTCTACAGGATCAAAATGGAGAAATACGCTTCATGTTTAATCATGTTTAATCTGTATTTTTAGTTCATGTAATATTTTACGTTTGGGAAACTTTGAGCAAATCAAGAAATACAGGTCATTAATTTGCGCAAGACTCAATGTCAGGCGCAATCTAGGGGAATAAATTGTGGAGGCTGTGCAGGGCTTGAGGGGAGGGAGCTTGGGGTTCTTGCTTCATTTCTAAATATATCTCACTTGGAAGGGGAGGGGGCCTGAAGAATTTTTTTGGGCCTTGAGTCCCCAAGGCCCCTCTAGAACTCTCTATATTTGTATCTAATGTTTTTTTTAATAATTTGTAGCTCTAATTTCAGGTTTGAACAAGTGTCATCTTATTTCTTCAATTTTCAGAGTACAATAAGGAAGCTTGAGCATGAGAATGCAGACCTGCGCTTCCTGAACTCGCAGTACGTCCACAAAGTCCGAGCCCTAGAGAAGGAATGCAAGTCCAGAAATGATCGTATCAGCGACCTCCAGGAAAAGAACTTCCACGCTGTGGTCCAAACTCCAGGTATGGCCCATTTTGCTTTTTAAAGGGACTCCAAACTCTGTTTAGTTTGCAGGCACAAACCCATGTCAGTCGTTGCGCAACAGTGTCTGCGCTATTGGATTACAATAGGCTCTGTACTTTAAGTGCTTCTGGAGAGACTGATACATATAGGCTCTACTCAAGGCTCTAGGAATTGTGGTAAAGTGTCAAATTTGAGTACTGTAAACGCAGTAATTCGGCGCTAAAGTCGGTGCGACGCGAATTCAAGAACCTGCGAATATGTTTTGGGATCGCTCAGCGCGAAAAAGTAATCACGCAAAAATCACAGCGTTTACAGTATGTGCTTGCAAACTTAACGCTGTGAACCACATGTCTGTCTTAACAAGGCAAGAGAACACAAACGAAAAATTTAGTAAAATAGATAATATTCAGATGTAGCAGTGCATGAATTAGAATTAAATGATTTTTGTATGACTGTATAATTACAGCTGACCATCATCAAATGGAGGAAAATAGGATGGTGTGTAGTCCTAGTAAGGAGTACATTTGGTTCAGTATTGCTGAAGCCCCAAATTGTTGCACTGAAAAGTACAAAGGCTTAACAGTACTTGGCAAAACTGGATAAGAGCAGCATTGGTGTTTACTGGTATTCAGTTGTAATTTTATATTTGCAGAGACCACAGAGTGGTTTTTCTTAGTACTTTTAGAAAAGGTCCCGGGTAAAGTATTTGAAAAAAAGAAAGAAAGAGCTCACAAAAGTTTTCAAAGAAGACTTCATAAGAATGTTGATAATAAATTATCCTTACATTTTATTGATACAGGTGGTCGCAAGAAGAACATTCCATTCAGACGTCAGCGTATGGATATTGATTGCTCTGTCCCTCCACCCGACTTTTACTCCAACACCCCTTCACCTGGAGTGGACGACCCCTACGTTGCGGACTTGATTCACGTTGCCGATGAGAAACTTGATAACATGCAGAGGGAAGTGGATGATGTGAGGGACCAACATGAAGCAGACCAGAGGGCCATCAAGAGCCTTCGGAAACAGGTAGGCAACATTCCCTCTTAATGACGTGCTGTAAAACCAACAGTGTTTCAATTTAACTATTGCGATTTGTAAAAGAGACGATTTTGATGCCAAGAAACTTTCGTGAATCTACACCACAAGTGTGAGAAATTTGCAAACATTCCATTCTCACAATAGTTCCCTGTTTGCGGTACATTGTATGATAGTGGTGGTTATTTTACCTGACAGCTAAGAAAGCAATAAATTTTTGTTAGTAAGCAGCCAGAAGACCGACTGCTTAAGGTCCTCTCCGAGGGACCTGGTAATGAGGATTAATGCCTTTAATACCAAAGGGCACTAGCGCATCGACTTAGTTTCGAACCCGGGTCACCGGATAACGAGACCACTGCTCTACCGACTGAGCTATCGCGTTTAAGACAGCTTATCACTTTAAAGGTATAGACCAGTTTTGGAAACGCGCCCCCCCCCCCCCCCCCTCCTCCCTCCCCCCCCCCCCCCCTCTCAAAAAATGAAATAGAAGCTCTTATTACCAATCATGTGAAAGAATATGTTTTGACTAATATGTGATGATACAAATTTTCCCGGGAAACCGCGTGATTGATATATTTGGTAAATCATCATATCGATCCTGCCTGGATAGATATCGCGAATGCACTTCAACATTGAGCATTTGGGCACATATTTCTGTTTTTTGCAAATTTAGGTTGAAGAATTGCCATCTAAACCTCTGAAGGCAATATCTAAACAATTTTGAATGGATATTTTGATATTTTTGCACCCAAAACCCTGGAACCGCAATTTTACCACTACCGGTCTACATGTATATCTTGAATCCATCTCCCTTTATTGTAACTATCTCCAAATTTGTTAAAGAAAACCGAACCCCAAGAAATGACTTTAATTATTCTGAGAGATCTATTATATTATTGCCCATTCGTCTACAAGATTTCCCACCAAAATGTAAGAGAGAGGTATAAAGCAAGAATAATGTAGTGTCTCAGCACGACATGGGCATGGCCATTTTCTTGATAACGTGATGTACTATGCGAAGTCGTTTATCAAGTAAATGTATTCAAATTTATGGGTGCTTCCTTCCCAGACGTGAGTGGTGATGAAGCATTTCATTCACCTGCTATCATCCCACGATTGCCAGAACGCAAAATGCATAAATAAGTTGGTGCTCTTCTGGTGTGAAGGTTTCTCATAAATGAATTAGATTTGTTAACTACTACAGTTTAGTTTTATAAATGAATTTAGTTACATTTGTTCCCCTGTTATTTTAATTTATTTATTTTTCACCAAATATAATTTCCATCTTCTCAGTCATGATTTTTCCTCATTGAAAAGTAAAGGTTTCGTTATTGATTTAAAAATTATTTCCAACTAAAGCCTGGATGCATGATAATGTACAACTTCAACTGTCACCTCACATTTTCAAGAAAATGGCTGCGCCCATGTCATGCTAAAAGGCATCACATCATGCCAGGAATATCTTCATTTATACACTGTATATCTCTTGTACATTTTCGTAAGGAATATTGTATATCAAAGGGCAGGAATACATCCCATTTTTCAGAATACCTACATTTGTACACTGTGTACACTTATTCTTTGGGATTAGGTTTCCTTTAAAGATTGTTTTTATTTTTGTCTCTCAACTGGTGTTTTCTTGGATGTGAGCTACTGTCATAAAGGACTTTATTTTAAACTTGAGACATTTCAAGTTTTAAAAAAGAGAGAAAAATACACCTTTTTAAAACATATTTTTGGGGTGAGAGGCCATGTCATGTATGGACTGTTTTGTATACAGTAATGTCCTTGTTGTTACAGATAAAGACCAGTTATGGTCATGCGATTGCATTGTGAAAGAAACGTGGAATAAATCAGAAAAGGTTGATCATCTAGCATATATACATGTAAGTATTGGTGTGCACTGCAAGGTTCTGGAATCATCACAATGATAAGGAATTTGGCCCAGTCTTGGTAAAGTTACAAGCACTACACAGAAAGATGTATATGGGACTACGCGACACGTGCACAATATCTATCCGGTCCAAATAGATATAATAATTTACCAAATATATCAATTAGTAGGCAGTTTCTCAGCAAAATTTGTATCATCACGTATTAGTCAAAACATATTCTTTCACATTGACTTTCCTCACTTGAAGTACATGTAGTCACCCAAAGAAAATTCATGACAATTGATAATTATGGACAAATTATATATAGATGGAAGATTTTCTTTTGAAATTGAAAAACACTAAGAAATTGGTGAAAATCATATATAGATATCATGGAAAGGCGTAAAATGCAATTTTGTGGCTAGCTGTGTCTCGCATGTGACATAACGAATCGTGACGCTCTACGGAGGATCGCTGAAGGCAGAAAATCTGGATTTCAAAATTAACAATTTGAGAGATGCTTGCTGCGGGCCTCAAACAAATATGCAAAAAGAGAAAAGTAGGGAAACTAGGTCAAACTGTTTCATGCAATCCTGAAATAAAATTTGATAGACTTGGTATTATTGTTGTACATTAAGTTCCATGTTTATTCTTTCCAAAAACAATTCAAGTTAACAATATCAATAAACAACCAATGTAAAAATGGTCAAGCGTAAAAACTGGCAAAACATTGGCAAGTAATAAATTAGTACAATGATTCAGTGTACCCGTAAATCTCTGTGTATAAGACGCACTTTTTTGCTGCCGAAAAAGACACACTTATACACAGGTACAAAATAAGAGTATTTGTTACATACCGGTAAGACCCATAACCTGGCAAATTGCTCACACATGCAGCAAGCTCTTTACACACTTACAAACACATTGGCATTAATCTGTCAGATTAATACCTGTACAGTGTGAGTCAAAAATATGTTTACACCTTGATTATTATTTTAAAAATCATCTATGAAAACATCTTATGAAAGAATGTTTATCTCAAATCATTTGGTATCATTTGTGTGTGGTACATGTATGTGTTCACGCTAGGATGAACAGGAGACAACGTTTAAGAGAGTGCAAAAATCAACTTGTACCACAGTTTTACATGTGATGTTTGAATAAAACAATTGGGATTTGGGTATTAATTTGGTCATTGCAGATCCAAGTAACATTCCTAACAAAATTAATCATCAGCCACAAATATCAAATATCAAAGAACATTTGTGCGCACATGTGTGTGTGACTTCGTTTCTGCAAAAAGCAAAAGCAATGCATCTCATTTGATAAATTCAATTCATTCTCTCACTTTGGTACTTTTGCGCAAGTCTATTTTTGCACTCTCAGAAAAAATGCCTCCTGTTCATCCATGTGTGAACACATACATGTACATACATGTACCACACAAAAAGGATGCCAAACGATTCGGGATATAACACTCTTTCAAAACATGTACAATAACCTTTTTTTTCATAGCTGACTTTTAAAATAAATGACAATTTTCTGAGTGTATTTTTTTTTTGACTCACACTGTATTTCCAGCCAGGTTCAAGGTTATTTTCTTTGTGCTCTGTGGGTTTTGACTTTTGAGATGCTGATCAAGTTGCATCTTTGCTCCTTGACTTGACAAATCTCTTTATTGTTCCTGCTGGCACATCACATGTCTTTTCCAACATTTCCCATCCCTGTTCTGTCAAATAATCGTTCTTCGTCAGTGTCTTCAATACTTCCTGCAGAGAATCAACCTTTTTCTTCAGTCTCTGTGCTTTGGCCTGAGATGTCTTGAGTTGTCTTCTCACGGAGAACAGCTGATCATTCGCCTTTTCTAGTTTCTGCTTCATGCTCCTTGGACTTTCTTGGATGGAGTTCGTATGATCATGATGTGCACAACATTTCTTTCGAGGAGTTTTGGGGACTGTAGTCAGCATGGATGCACTGATGTCTTCAAGTGGTTCAATTCTGACCGATGTACTGCATTCTTGTCCATCGATACAATCTGCTCCCTCCCAACATGTACACTCTTCAGAGCAAAAGTCAGAGTCATCTTCCTGTTCCTGTTTGACAGTCTAAAATGAGAAGAAAGAAAGAGATAGAATGTTATCCTCAAATGTTGAATAATAGCAGCTTTAAATGTGAACTGTATTTAGGGAAATTCTTGTCAATTTTCAGATGGCGTATGTTGTAATCTCAATGCAAATTATGGTAAAACAGGGGGAGAAGGAGATTGAAAGGACATACAAAGCTGCAAGACCATTGCCACAAAAATACAGTCAGTTTTATATTTAAAGATGATCAAGCTTGGGTATATAGTGGGCAGCATACAGACGTGCGATACCTACATGTATACCATCTTGCGCATGGGAGCGTAATACCCGTTGGCTCAGTGTTATGTAGTAATCGCCAACTTGCCTACTTCATGAACGACCGAGACTATTCGTGCCGCGCCCAATTTATCACAAATTACGATTGACAGTTTGTAATTTTCTTTTAAAATATCAATGTGATTAATTGAAAACATCTAAAAATGCACATTAGTTTTTTACACGGTATTTCACTTTGTATGCACTAGGGCTGCGACGAGTAGTCGAAAAAACTAACATGTAAGTGATGTAACATACATGTAGTTAAGTGGAATAATTACAAGTGGACAGGGACAAGTCACAGTATCCATTCTTGTTATAAATATACATTCATTTGAACTTTACACAAAAATGATATGAATTGATACACCTGTACTTACTCTAACTGCACACTGTACTCCTTTTGAGCAATCAAGAAGGTCTTGGGCTCGCTCTTCATCCGCACGACTGACATAGTCAATATATAGTGCATCGACATCCTGCAGAAGGAAAGAGATCAAATTAATTATTCATAATTTGGATTCTTAGGATGGGAAAAAGGGGGAGAAAAAATAATCATCCCCTTTGGTCATAGCTTATTTAAAATGTTGATAAAATCAAGTTTAGCTGGGATGTTCACCAACATTTCATAAATGCTCAATGCCAACTTACCCCCTGTCCACACACAACATTTTCCGTCATTAGTCATGATTAGCTATACCGTTTCGCGATAGTGATACCGTTTCGCGATAGTTTTACGATGCAAATTGTAGGTGTGGACGCTCACTAACGATACGTCGTATAACGAAACTAGTCTAACGAAATGCAGGTTTGGGCATCGTTTCGAACTGAAACTCGATAAAGAATCACGCCTAATCACGGAAATGTTGTGTGTGGACAGGGAGAGTGTAACTAGTGTAACTAACTGGGCGGGGCTTAACGTGGCCTCGAGCGAAAGGAGACCAGACTGTAGAGTTTCAGGATTACTTTCTTCTGTTTATGGACATCCTTGAATTTATACAATGATTATTTATATGACGTTTCGGGATAAATTGTTTTGTGTGTGGACACGCTGTAAATATCATTCTGTCACTAGAATCTACTGGTACAATACACTAACACTAAGTAACAGTCTCATTAAAAATCAAATTCTTACTCTTTTTCTGATGTATATGGATTCACTACGGCTTCGCTTTGGTATGTCAGGCTCATGCGATGTATGAAGAGGACTGGGGGAATCACTTGAAGGAGGTAGATGTTCTTGTAAGGCAGGTTTAGGTACTGTACAGCTGGTACTGGTTGTGGTAGAGCATGTACCTGTAGGTGATGATGATGATGGAGATGACAAAGAGAATAGAGAAGTTGGGGAAGTCAAGAACCAGTCTGATGGGAACGGCTGTTCTGCAGTGTTCAAAGAAGGCAAGGAACACTTCTTCAGGGAAGGGGGCCGGGTCCTGAGTCCTCTTCTGTACATCTCGACTTGACTTTGCTCATAGTCCTCACGCACAAAGTGGCCACTGCAGACAAATATGTTGGAATAAGTGATTGCGTCCTTCGCTTCAAATTTTCTTTTTTTGCCGATGAAAGTTATCCACTGTTTTTGAACGTTGTCGAATTGTTCGTGCCCTACTGGCATCTTTCCTGGCATTAGGTGCATGATGAAACCCTTATGCAAGGTATTGCCACAGCCATATGCAATGCAGCGGGAACCAGTTTTCCTCTTCTTCCTAATGACTTCCTTTGGCTTGTCTTGGTCTCCATCTTCTGTCAAATCCATCTCCAATGCTTGACTGTGAAGACAAAGAAAAGGAAAAAAATAAAAACAAAAGATAGTCAGTAGCACAGTGAGTGACATAACGTATATACCAATCATCTTAAAATTCCACGCAAAGGCTTGTTGATGAGAAATGGTATTTAAATTTCATCATATTGACAAATAAAAATCAATCGGCATTGAAAAAATATCATCACTCCTTAAAACTATATACTTTGACTGTATGATTGCCGACGATTTGCAGTCATTTTAACTGAAAGTAATTTGTCAGTATTGCATGACGAGAGATTCGCGAACACCAACACCATACTGGAAATTAAAAAATTCCCAATCCCAGGAGTTGGCGTCGGTGAATTTGTCTAGGACGTAATGCAAAATTTAGCATATAAAAATTAAGATCTATAGATCTAGATCTTACGAGAGGGTCTATTCTTTGCTCATCAAATTTTTGGACATGATGAGAATCTGTAAAAATTCTGCAAAGACCAAAGTCTGGATTTAATTTTCATAATTATTTATCAAAAAAAGTCACTGACGATTTTCATAGTAATACTTAGATCTACTTATTTAATAATGCTTAGGTATGTCTATAACAAAATATTAAGACATTTTGATTATGGTGTGCTAGAATAAGTATCAGAAGTTATGTTACATGCACTGTACTAGTCTGTAGTGTTATTGTCATGAATTTTAGCTAGCCCGCCCGACCAGGCCAGGCGAATCGCTCGCGACAGGTCCGAGTTAGTTACTAGTTAGTTGGTGCTATATTTCGATCTATTCATATATATTTTTTTTAAAGTTACATGAGTATGACATGTTAAACATTTTGAAGAAGAATATTTCATCATAACAGTTGCAATTTCTAACATGTTTACCTTGATTCAAATGTTGACTGGCTGAGCTTATGTGGCTTAGGCGATGCGCTGGCCGCCGCTGCACCTTGGAGTGTAGTCAACGAAACGTGCAACATCAGCTCCCCGGAGCTGAGCGACTCCGGAACTGAGTTACTCAAACACGCAAATCTATTTAGTACTAGTCTGAACTTGTTCTAAACCACGTTTATAGCCTATAATTCCGTCATAAAGAGTAAGATAATACCGCAAATGTTTTCTATAACGTTATAAGATGACACACTCCTGAATGAAATGTAAACTAATGCGAAAGAACGACAAAATTAGTAACGAGCAAATTGCCGTAGATATATAATCTAGCTGGCCGATTGTGTCCAGTATGTGACGTCACAATTCCGAGCTCGCCAGCTCGTGTGTTTGGCTTAACGTTCCGGGGTTTAGGGGTCCGAGAAGGGTCTTGGCAAAACTGCATTTTACGCCTTTCCGCCTATATGATTTCTCAGCAAGTTATTCGTGTTTTTCATGAGATAATCTTTCCATCCATCTGTTATTTGTTCTAATTATCAGTTGTAATGGATTTTTCTTGGTGTGATTCCTTTAAGAGCTATAGAGTCAGTAAGTAATAGTCTGATTTTCAGACCATTGTACTGAATGGTCGTACGTTTTATGCTGCGCAAAGATTCAATCAGTTTAATGTTGGCCATTACAAGAAGTGGGTTATTGATGTAGACAAATACTCATGAACCCTTTACAGCTCATTTCATGTATGTTATTACCAAAGAAGAGAAAAGGCCAGTCAGTCACTCAATAGTGTCTGACAGTGAAGTCTACATGTAGCAAGTAAACGGGTTTCCTTGCATAATTTGAAGATTGGGACACTGCTAACGTTTAAATACCAAAGATAGGACATACATGACATATAATTCCTGCAAAGTTCTACAGAATTTGATGTTGGCTGCAAAAGGGACATAATTTATATATCTTTCATAAAACAGATACATGTAATAGTCATCTGACAAATATTTCTTGAGACGATCTATTCTAGAATCGTATAATCATATGCAGCATTATTTCCCAGTCACACGACATCAAATCGAATCGAACATTATATCACCCTGGATAAAATGAGTCGGTCAGTTTGAAATCGTCGCGGAGTTGGGTTGGCGGTGAGACTAGTAGTAGTAGTAGTACAATATAATTTACAAGGATAAGGGGCCATACTCGTCTCAAAATTGTGTGTGGGTATAACCAGGGTGACCTAGTAGGTCCATGTGGTCGTACGTAGGGCGACTATATGCCATTGTAATACATGTACTAGTATTTTGTGACCCACCCCTCCCCTTTGCGCAAATGTTGTACTTAACCGCAAATAGGGACTTTTAGATTTGCACGAAGACAATGTGGATTGCTACGGTCGATGTCCCTTTAATGCACTGCCTTGAATGGACGTCACACGTATCAGGCTACGCAAATCTAAAAGTCCCTGATATTTACAGTTACAGTACGTGTATTTACTTAGCGTCACGTAATCCCCCTATAGATTAATGGATCAACCCACTGATAAAGTTGCTAGGCAGGAGTATACATTTTATGTACTGCATGGCGAGGTGTTGCCGCGCTGTGTTTCATTGATGGGAAATATTACTATTAGCCATTTTTTTCAACGTCCACCTCTTTTACTTTGCTCATTTACATAATATATGACAATATGGCTAGGGTAATAAATCATTCTTTTCTTGTTGGGGATCGTTGAAGCGCGCGGTGTCCTTGGCAAGCCTTGGTCATCAGCTGGGAATGAATGAAGAGAACGAGAGAGAGAAAAAAAAAATCGATGGATCTCTGTTTACATTTTACAATAGGGAGGGGTCAAAAGGTACACCGCGATCGTTGAATGCGGTGGAAAATTCAGTTAGGATTTGAATGCAAATACAAATACTACTAGCACTACTACAAGAACAGCTGGTGCTTGTGACTGTGTGTGGATGGTACAGCCGAGTGCACTGTCGGCTGCTAGTACAGCTCTATTTTATACTACAATTTCCTTTGCATGGATTTAATTTTGAGCTCTCAAAATGTCAGAACGACAGAGGAGCGGAAGAAAATCAAAATCGAGGACTAGGGTGAGATAAAATGTTGGTTTTATTAGCTACTTTGTAGGATAGTCTAAGAGTAATTGATTTCATTTGTGCTGCAGTTGACGTTGTTGCGCTGTACTCGGCACATTCACAGTTTGATGGCAGGTGTTTTTCTGCTTGGCTGTTCAATTCAATTTCAGGCCGCGCGCGTCCTCTGCACTGCAATTGCACTCTTGGTTTTGTAGAGTAATATACTCAACTAAACTGATGAACGAAAATCCCAATTTTTTCGGCAGGGCCTTTTTCAGTTCCCCTTACTATATTATAATTATTCTTTCTCCCTTTTTTTAAAGTTTTTTGTTTTGTTTTGTTTTTGTATTTTAGATGGTTGTGAACATTGGGAATTTCACGTACGGTGTTTCATTTTTTAAATCATTCATCCAGATTATCCCTTCTTGTCATTGGTTGGCCAAACATTATGTAGATGTATTACATTTTCCTCTTGGTTTTAGATCATGTAGAAGAGCAAGAGCAATGAACTCTTGACAGGCCTCATGGCTTTGGAATATTTATAAGCAGGTTACTATCATATTTTGTCTAATAAATCTAACGTCTTGCTACTAGTTTCAGAATTCTATTTTTAAAAAGATTGCGATGCCTTGGATATAAATAGTTAAATACGACCAGTATAGTAGTCTGGAGTCGTGAGACGATTCTCTAGACATGGCATATTGGTACTGATATATTAACAAGGTATCTTATGACAAGATGATTTTGTTGGTCCCAGCTATCATTATAGTTGTAGTTTTTTTACCCTGATATACGGTAACAAGGTAATTTTTTATTCCCAAGGACCTTGTTATAACAAGTCTCCACTGTAGTGGCTTTCTTGTACAGAAGTGTAGTATATAGTGGAGCATTTATTGATCCTCATTCAAATTTGATATGAATCTTACAATACTAGTAATATCAGTACGACATAACTGATTTCAATTCTTTTTCTATATAGCTAAAAGGTATGGACGAGTTTTGGAAACATCCCCTCTCAAAAATTGAAATGGAAGCTCTTATAATTACCAATCATGTGAAACAATATGTTTTGACTAATATGTGATGATACACATTTTGCTAGGAACCGCCTACTAATTTATATATTTGATAAATCATTATATCTGTCCGGACTGGATAGATATTGCATATATCCATATACATCTTTCTGTGTACAGTGCTTGTTAAACTTTACCAAGACTGGGCCAAATTTCTCATCATTTTGATGATTCCAGAACCTTGCAGTACACACTAATACGTATATGCTAGATGACCAACCTTTTCTGATAAATTCTGCAACATTTTTTTCACAATGCAATCGCATGACCAGAACTGATATATACCTTTAATATCAACTACAAATCTATAGTCAAATTAAATTGAATTTTTCTTCTCTCTTTTCTAGGGGAATGATACTTATAATTATGATAATACACACATGTAAGCAGAACTTGATTAACATTGCTATAAAACAAATTGTGCCCCCTGCATCATTCAAATTCACCTGGCTTTGGCTATGGGGAAAATTGGCATATCCATATTCTGCTGAAGAACTTTATTGTTTGTTTACACAATCAACCTCTTCATATTAAAGAGTCTTGTCGTTATTCACAGAATTTTTTTTAAAATTTTCTCTTTGATTTTGAGCTTCTCAGGAGCATAATCATTCTTTACTTCAGTTCATTTTGACATTTTATATTTGTTAGGCTTTGAGTTGATCATCAGTATCCTTTGCTCATCCATCTATTAATAGGTTGACAACCGGGATCAAGAGATATCCCGTCTGAGCCGTCAGCTAGAGGGCGGTAGACCTCTTGATGTGATGTCAACGGAAGCCAAGTACCGCAGCAATGAAAGGCTCGTTTCCCATCTCAATATTCAGGTACGTAAAGCCTTTCAAAATTGTTACTTGTTTTTATATTCATTATTATTCATTTGAAAAATCTTTTTCTCTTTGAGTCACTAAGCAACAGCGTTCACTCTTGATTAGATTGTCCCAATCCAGTGTTGGATGCATTGCATCGCTCAGGGGGTCAATACTTCCAGATTTTGGTGGGTGCAAGGGTCTGGTACTGTAGATGTGGGCAGGCTCGGAGATGTTGCATACAATGTGGCATACTCAATTACTTATATAGGATAAAACAATGCTTTCATACCGGTATTCAAAAGGGAAAATGAATGATCTAAAACACTGGGTGTCTACTATCTTGGTTGCCTTGGACAGCTAATTTATAACCATGACTTGCGCAGGTCTTTGTCACTGACTTAATCCAAGACCACGTTAGCACAACAAGGGTAGAATTATAGCATCAGAATGTGATCTGATTTTGGGAAAATAATGCAATGTCATGAGATTCATTGGTTTAAACATGGAAAAAAAATGCTGATTAAGGTTTCTAATAATAATATGAATACCTAGGCCCTCTTTTGTGAAAGAGAGCTTGATTGATCCAGTTTGGTAATCTACAGGCCCTCCAATTAATTGTAAACTTAAACCCTCTTAACTCTTTAATAGAGAGTTACACTTGATATCGAGTTGTTAATTTAGATTTGGATCCTTGGCAACTGAACAGATGAGGTCCTGATTGAAAAATTGTGGGCTATCCATTTTTGTATATTTAAAACTTCTTTCCTTTAATCGTTATATGCCACAAACTGATTTCTTGGACTGCCAGTTTTTAGCCAACTTAAATCTGTCTGTTACATGTTCTCAAAGTCAAGTTGTATTTCTTGTGTGGACTAGATCGAGTACCTTCAGCAAGCAAACCGTGAGCTCGACCGGGAGTTAAAAGACACACGCCTGGCTCGCGAGTCGGCCATCGAAGAGAACATCGTGCTCACAGGCCGCAATGATGAGCTTGCGGGGGAGCTCCGCGATGTGGACAGACTCGCCAAACGGCTGCAGGCGGATAAGAACAGCGTCGTGACCCTTGCGGATAAGGATCTGTTTGAGGCTAAGGCGGAGATCAGAGGATCAACGAGGGAGATCAAAGACCTGGAGGTGGAAGTAGAGCAACTGAGACAGGTAATGCTTGATATGAACAGGGGACCAGGGAGGTGTTTCACAAAGATCCTAAGTTGAAATTATCTCTAAGTTGGACTAAACAATTATGAAAAGCCATTAGCATCATTGAAAATATTTTTAAAAGTTATTTAAAAAAGCATAACATTTTGATTCAAATCATTCATATTTTTTTTTATCAATAGATTATTTTCTTAATGTGGAATTTTCGCCTTTTAATATATTTTATTTTTAGACTACAAATGGCTCTCCATAATTTGTAAGTCCAACCTAGAGATAAGTTTGACTTAAGATCCTTGCAAACACCCCCAGACCACAATATATCAAATTTTCAACCTACTGTGCACAGACCCCCAATATTTTGCTCCTGACCTCCAGAGAAAATGGTTTGTGTAGAGCAAAGCATAAAAGGTCATTACCATTTTGAACAGAAGTGTAGAAAAAAATTTGACAATTGACAATATCCATGTGTTACAGTTCATTTCTTTGCCAATCACGAGACTACACTAGTCCAGTGCAAAAAGCATTTGAATGTCAGTTGTTTATTGATCATACTTAAAAACAAAGAAAAACAATATTCCAACTTGATTGCACATATGCAACAACATATGGACAGCTAGATAAATAATACTTCTTCATTGTTTTACATGATTAATGACACAACTTTTTATTTCCTAAAAATGTTTTTCCAAGCAATTTGTAATAATAGTATCAAGCAAAATGAAAGCTGCGCTAAATAAGTAGTGACTCAGTTTCTGATTCATTTCTGTTTTTCATTTTAATTATTTTGTATCAGGAGAGGAAGAATCTTCTGGATGATATTGATTCACTGAGGACAGATGGTGCCGTCAAACACCAGGACCTCAAGAGGCTTCAGAATCTGACAGATAAAATCCAGGAAGACAAGAGGAAACTTAGCCATCAGGTCAACAAACTCACCTCAAATGGTAATAAACAAGAGTCAGCTTTGACATAGATTTTAAACAAGGCAGATGGTCCTTTGGTCCATCCTTCTATTAGGGAGGTTGAACACCACTTCCGACAGTTGCTATGGCTTCAAATTTGAACACTAATCAAACTTCTAACCATTGAATTGCAACCAATGCCTTAACTTTCATTGACACACACAGCCTCTATCTCCTTTATCACTAATTGTGTTAAGAAATATGTCTGAATTTACAAGATGATCGCTTGTATTGCTTTCAAACTGTATTTTTGTTTGATCCCCTATCTTTCAATATGGCATTGATAAAGTTTTGTAACGTGACATGTGGGTCACAAATATTACAATGGCATAGTGGGTCTGTGACCATGGGTTAAAAATTATACAGGCACCGATTGCGGCCCCATATCCTTGTAAATTATACTGTAGTCGCAACTTCAACCCAACTTCACGCTGATTCCAAACCGACCGATGAATTATGTAATCTTCTATTCGGTTTGATGTTGGTGTTGGTACAGTCTATATTATATAATTCGTAC
This sequence comes from Strongylocentrotus droebachiensis, assembly GCA_035222895.1. Lineage (NCBI taxonomy): Eukaryota > Metazoa > Echinodermata > Echinoidea > Camarodonta > Strongylocentrotidae > Strongylocentrotus > Strongylocentrotus droebachiensis. Next base: position 46,798 of record JAVYIG010010833.1, read on the forward strand.
GTCATTTCATTATTTTCCTGTTGTTGCTTTCGCATCGTTTAGAGCGGGAGTTGGTTCTCGAGCTGGAGAGGATGCGCAAGAAGGTCGGCGGAGGAGGAGGAGGGGGCAAATCCAAGAAGGGCGGCGCCCCTTCCTCCAAGGTGGAGAACTACATGAAGGCCCTGGAGGAGGAGAGGGACTACTACAAGGGGGAGGTGGAGGTGCTGAACAGGATCATACGGAACAAAGGGTTACCCTCTCCCACCCTGTCGTCGAGCAGGGGGAGGAGCCCCAAGAGAAGCGGGAGCCCGGGGAAGGGAAGCAGGACCGGGAGCCCAAGCAGGTCAATGGCTGCTCAGGATGCAAAGAATAAGGTACAAGAAAGTTCATGATAATCAATCTTATTACAGTCAAACCTGCTCTAGTGACCACCTGTATAGAAAGACAACCTGTCTACAAAGACCACATTTTGTCTTGTGTTTCCCTTGAAAATGGTTTCTCATTGAAATATGTATTGAAGGAAACTGTCTACAAAGACCACCTGTCTACAAAGGCCACTTTTTTTGTTTCCCTGGGGGGGGGGGGGGGGGGGGGTCCTATATAAAGGTTTGACTGTATATTTATTGATTATTATGATTATTATAATGATTATTACGAAATCAGGAAACGGCGAATTCAAAACAGCAGTAAGATTTGGAGTGAGTCACATGAATGCAGGGAAAACATATTTATACATGTACTTGTAGCATTCAGGAAACAAGCGAGTGAATTTGTAAAGTAAACAATATACGTGTCAGTAAGATAGCATGATATAGATAACTTGAAGATAAAGACCAGTTATGGTCATGCGATTGCATTGTGAAAGAAACGTTGTGGAATCGATCAGAAAAGGTTGATCATCTAGCATATAAGTATTGGTGTGTACTGCAAGGTTCTGGAATCATCAAAATGATAAGAAATTTGGCCCAGTCTTGGTAAAATTACAAGCACTGTACACAGAAAGATGTATATGGAACTACGCGACACTTGCGCAATATCTATCAGGTCCAAGTAGATATAATAATGACACCAAAAATATCAATTAGTAGGCGGTTTCTCAGCAAAATTTGTATCATCACGTATTATTATATATTCTTTTCACATGATTGGATGTTCATTTTTTTGAGAGGGGGGCGTTTCCAAAATGGTCTTTACCTTTAAGACTTTGTAATCAAATGGTCTCTCAACAGAGTGTCACCCACTATGAAGCTATCATCAGGGTACTAGAAGATGAGAAGAGCTTTTACAAGAGGGAATACGAAACCCTCAAGGTGCTACGAGTAGCTCAGCAGGCCAGCCCTGCCAAGAAAGATGTCACCTCGTCGTTCAGAGACTTGGTAAGTTATGCGCCAATGCACTTTGACCTCTGGTGTTGGGTGGTGACAGTTATCTCTCTGAAATATGGGAGAGAACTACATGTTTCTTCAAAAATTCACATTTGACGTGAAAGAAATGTTGTGAACTCGATCGCAAAAGGTTGATCATCTAGCATGTAAAGTATTGGTGTGTCCTGTAAGGTTCTGGAATCATCAAAATGATAAGAAATTTGGCCCAGTCTTGGTAAAGTTACAAGCACTGTACACAGATAGATGTATATGGGACTAAGCGATATCTATCCAGTCAGGATAGATATAATAATTTACCAAATATATCAATTAGTATGCGGTTTTCCGGCAACATTATCACGTATTAGTCAAAACATTCTTTCACATGATTGGTAATAAGAGCTTCCATTTCATATTTTGAGAGGGGGGCATTTCCAAAACTGGTCTATACCTTTAATATGACTAAAATTGCTATTAAACATTAACCTGTAAAAGAGGCGTGATATTTATGAGGAATTATTCAAGGGCATTCCAACGCAATGTATCAACGCATTAACACTTCTTGTATTTCTATATCCTGTTTGTAGAGTATAAATGACGAAGCTGAGATGGTGAATCTGAAGAGAGAAAGGAACGAGCTTCAATCGCTTGTGGACAAGTTTGAGAGACACATGTCTGAGGTAAGAGTTTATTTTGAAATGCACAGCATAGAGACTAATGTCGATTGAATTGAGAGTTGGTTTGTCTGAGGCAGAAATTCCTGGATGACTCTCAAAACTTGTAGGTGTTCATGGCGATTTGTCAGTTTTACAGCTACCGAGATAGCTCCTGTAGCACCTAAAGTAGGCCCACCAGAAAAACAAAATATTGTAACGAATCTCTTCATGATTATGTAATTGTATATGCATGGGCATTCAATGATTTGGTGTATGGGAGATCCAATTAACAACCACAGTCATGGGTGAATCTTATTTGTTTTTCGTTAATTTTATTGCTTTTTTGAGTAAACGTGTGCTGAGTGTGAGGTGAGAGGGATAATAAGTCAAAAATGTAGAACCTTCTTGTTGTAGTAATATCTATGAATGTTCTTATGATTGCATAATATATTGGCAATTCTTTTCGGTATTAGTGTGTGTTGTCTTCGGCTATCAGCCAACTTTGGAGCTTTTGAGAAATGTTCAAATCTTGATACTAAATAATTATGCACTTTGACAAATCTTTACTTGCGTTCCTATTTTGTGTTAATTTTTTGTGACATGTTTTCAGTAAACATTGTACACTAGTCTTTTGAATTTTACTTTGTATACATATATTTTAATTGACCAGATTGCATTGAATTGAATTGATCTTAATAGTGTGATGCTTGTGATTTTTATTACAATAAGAATCTTTTACTTTCAATTTTTATTTCTGATCACAGATTCAAACCAATGTAAAGGTCCTGACTTCAGAGAGAGATAAAGTCAACTTGTTATATCAACAGGTAAATATGATTGTAGATTTACATGAAAAACATAATTATTTAAACAATGTTTACAAGTGTTACAATGTAGTGTGTGAGAAAATATATATGTATATGTTCTTTTGATGGTTATCTCAACATTATTTCAAGAAACAAAACAATCCAACAAACAAATTTATTTTGTTTTGAACATTGTCCATACACATACATGTTTCTTGTTATCTATTCCTTAATTGTTCACATTAGTGTTAATCAAATCATACTTCTATATGTTTATTCAGGCTAACGATGAGCTGCAAAGATTGAGACAAGAAGTTCTCAAAACCCCGCAGTCCTCCCGAGCATCCCTAGCGGCCCAGTCCATTCTGAGAAGGGTGGAGAACGAGAGGGACGACGCCATAGCTGATCTACGTCGCATTACGACAGAGAGAGATAGCCTGAGAGAAAGACTGAAGGTAAGTAAATCAGTATTCCATGAATTTAATTGAATTGTCAAGCCCTTTTGAATACCGGTAAATCATTATGTGAGAACATCTCACACGTATTGCACATACAGAAATAAAAATATAAAGAGTTATTTATTTAGTCATGTCATGCTCGTATTATGATTATACAAATATTTCATATGTTTTTGTCTATTCAAATTGTAATTAAAAAAAAATATGTATTTACATTTTTTTTATAATAAACTATTTTTATGACCACCTATCTAAAGTAATATTTTTCATTTAGTTTAGAATTATAGATGTCAGTACTAACCGAGCACACAGACAAAAATTAAAGTGTATCTGTTTAGTAATATTTCCAGTGTCTGAGATAAGTGAATCAGTGAATTGTATGTGTGAAAGTAATCTCTTGTTGCTCCTTGAACTCTTGCAGATTTTGCCACAAGCATGGTTCACTTTACTTGCTCTTAATTTGTTGTGAGTTTTTACTGTCCTGTTTTCTAGTGGTTGTTGAGACGGTTTGTTCTCAGGGTCTCTAAGTTTAACTCTCGTTAATCACAGATATCAACAGATACTCATCTGAGTGACAAGGCCAGGCTAGAGCAGAGGGTAGAGGATCTAGAACACCTTTTGTTAGGGGTAAGTAAGAAGCTTCCATGTACACGAATATTCCATTTGTCCTCTCAAGATATCTTCAAAATAATAATAATTATAATAATATGTCTCGTTTATCTAAGGTAGCCTGATCAGTATTAATACTTTTCTCTCTGAGGGCCCTGCAATCGTATCATTACTCCAGCTTTAGGCGAGCTACCATAAAAAGGCACTCAAGCATTCAGGGAATTTCTTCCTCCCGGGTACTCATTTACCTCGCCTAGGTGGAGTGTGGCAAATGTAGATTAATGTCTTGCCAAAAGACATTAATTTGTGATTTAATGATAGTGTGATTCCGGAGTGGTAGGGTAGTTATCTTGTGACTGGAAGGTCCTGTGTTCTTATCGCAGTTGGTACCCTGATGTTCGGGGAGGAATGATTTGAGGTGACAGATTTCTGGCTCTCAGGAGATACTATTTACTCTCTTAGCATCCTGAATAGCATAAAAACATAATACATAATAGAATTACAAATCTGCATTCAGTCAGGAGGCAGAATAAGAGAAGAATGGTTAGCATTTTAGGGTGTCGTCCTTGCCGACAATGCATGACCTGCATCCGAGATAAACAGGTCTGCAACCAGGAGGGCGTTTCACAAAACTTGTCATCAGTGACAAATGACAGTTTTTGTTATTAGCTACTGAAATCCTTGCTTCTGATTGGCTATCAGCAGATTTGTCACTGACTTTTGTCATTTGTCATTGAAAAAAGGCTTTGTGAAACAGGTCCCTGGTCTTTAGGATAAAGGAGGCTACCTATTGTATTCATCCCTACATATCTTAATGGCATATCCCCTCTACTAGGATCATTAAAGGTAGGTCCCCTGGGTGCTAAAGATCAAGCATTTTTAGTCAAAGTATTAAGACATTGATTGTTTCTCAATCCTATTTGGCAGGCGGAGCAGGAGCGGAACAGCAGTCAGTCCAGGGTGTCGTCCATGCAGGCTTAAAGTCGATCTTAGTCTTTGTGAAACACTTCCCTGGTCTTTAGGATAGAGGATGCTACCTATTGCATCCATCCCTAAATATATTTTCCCTCTAATAGGATCATTAACCATAGGTCCCCTGGGGGCCAAGGAATGCAAGGATCAAGCATTTAGTTGGAAGTATCAAAATGTTGATTGTTCCTCAATTCTATTTGGCAGGCGGAGCAGGAGCGGAACAGCAGTCAGTCCAGGGTGTCGTCCATGCAGGCTATGATTATCACTCTAGAGGAGCAGGTCCGCATCCAGGTGTTCAAGATAGAGGAGGCCAAGGAAGATGCATCAGCAAGCAAAGCTCAAGCTTCCAAGCTCAGGTTAGATCATGCTGTCTCTTGTTTAGTCAGTTTAATTGCATACCTGCCAAACCTTCCAAATAATCCACAATATTAAGATTTTCTGGATTTTTAGGACCTAAAAATCTGAAATATTCTGATTTTACAAAATTCAGATTTTTGTTTGTTTTTGTTGTTGTTGCTAAAGCCAAATTCAGCTTGTTTTATCATGTGCCACGATTTGAGAATTCACGTATTGCGTTCGTTGGATGGCTGCATGATCGAGCAGTGAATCTGTATTTGCTTTTTTGTACAGATTTAACACGTATTGCCAGTTACACTTCCGCTGCATGTGCAAACGCCTGTTAAGGGTACAGATTTCTTATTTTCGAAGGCATACCGTGCTAGAAATTCCTAATTCTTATTTTCCAATGTTGGCAGGTATGTAATTTTCCAATGCACCTTTCACAATCAGTCACATGTTACAAAATGTGATGCCTATTGGTAGCTACCTATTTGTACAAAAGTTTAAAAATAATCCAGTCCATTCCACAGATAGATTAGTCTCTAAATCGCTTTTACATAAACTTGCATGTAATTCAATATTCAAATTTAGTTTATATTATATATAATTTAATTTAGTTATATTTAAAATTCATGAAAGTTTATCAAGTTCCTGTAGTAACCAAGGAAGCAAGCACAGACAGACAAGTAATCTGACGACGTGCTTCCAGCAACAAAGTAAATAATTCCAGTAAACAAGTAGACAAAGCACAAGGTGCAGCAGAAATAATGTTTGAAGATTCTTGTTTTTTGGTATCCTCAGCATATTTCATCTGACAGAGAAGTTTATCAAATGAATAGAGTGGGAAATATAGCCAATTATATACCTCACTTAAGAAATCCAGCCATCTGATTGGTCGAATTGCATTCATAAACTTCCAACTATTTCTGTAAAATTCCCAATAACCATGGTTATTGGGAAAATAGTTCAGTCTCCATGGTTACCCCATAGGTTTACATGTTAAAAAATGGTCTGAGCGATCAAGGATACCGCGTACGTGTGCGAAAAATTGGTCGGCAATTTCAATACAATTGAATCTCGATCGATCTTACCGACAATTTTATCTTGCATTGTTGACATGAAGACGAAAATAAACTTCCAAAAACAAAAAAACAACATCTGCCGATAGATCTTGATCTAAATTCGTGCCAATATGCATTGCAAAATTAAAAGAAGGGCCTGTTTATATGGAGCAGCCGCGAAGCATCCTCCACTCGAAACCGTTTTCAATCCATTTTAATGTATATATAAGAAAAAACTACTATGTATTTAACAGAGCGCGATAGCCGAGCGGGTTAAGGCGCTGACTTTAGTTACATCACCTTTTGTACGCAAGAGTTCGAATCTCATCTTCGACAAAAGTTTTTTTATTTTTTATTTTTTAGTCTATTTTTTTTTGGCATATAAAAGTATTAATGACTGCTTTAATATTCGAGAAATAGTTGTTTTATTACGCTCTCGGGAAGGTTACAATTGGGCTATTGCCCTCGGCACGCCTCGGGTAATAGCACAATTCTAACCTTCCCTTGAGCGTAAATAAAACAACTATTTCTCTCAAAGCAGTCATTAATACTATAAAATGTCTGCACAGAACCAGAAGCAAGCTAATCCTCTGTCAAATTATGGTTTAACCCATTGACTACTGAATTCTCTCATTTCCATAGGATTAATACAGGAGCTACCCATTTACAGTAGTGACAGGTTAACACCCCTTTGGGCTTCAGTAGACATTAAACAAGAATCGATCTCGCATGATAAACTCCAATTCTAGAACCAACTTCTTTTTTCATTGTTCATTTTGAATATTCATTACATTGAAATGGTGTCTCCTGTTAAATTCCAGATTGATTACAGATCAAACGGAACATTCAGTAGAGGAATACCAGCGAAGACTTCACATCAATTCAAACAATTTACAGATTGCGGAGGAGAGGATTGTGAGACTAGAGGAGCGAATAAGTAAGTACAGTAGAAGCATGTACTTTGGAAACTATGTCATCTCTTAATTCCTAGACCACTATTTTATTGCTCATCTTAGAAATGAGTAGAGCATGAGCAAGCCGTTGCAACTATTGTAGCGCCCATTATAGAATGTTACGGGATCTGTTACACCCTTGCAAGACCCTAACTTACATTATTTTTTTGGAAGGTAAAACAAAATATAGCTTGATTATTAGAAGTAACTGTATTTCTTTTACGTCCCTCAAAACAGCTGACATGAACGCCAACAACGCTCTTCTGCGAGAGGAAATCAATGAGCTTCGAGGGACAGTATCCGCCATTGACAGGGAGAAGGATACCCTCCAGATGGCAGTGGACGAGAAGACGGAGAGGACCTTGGACCTTGAGAGGGAACTCATGGACCGAGGTCGGACCATCGCTGACCTCAGGGCAACGGTCGGTGACCTGGAGGCAAGATTGGAGTAAGTCAGACATCCGACCTTTGTTCTAGACTATAAGAAATGATACTTCTTTTGTTATGATAAGCACATTGTGTGTATAGAGCCAGAAAGGAGGACACAGGCGGGTGGCTAGAGGAGGGTAAGTTCTTCTTTCCAAAACCACCACCACCACAAAACAAGACAGAGAGACTTATGGAGGGATAAGAGGGACGATTTTTGTTCCCCTTTCTCAGTCTGAAATAGTAACCAGCTTATATCATGAAATCAGTATACTACTAGTCGTGGAAATAATCTGTTGAATATCCCAACATTGCACCATCATTGAATAGCACCACAAAAAAAAAAAAAAAGGAAAAAAGAAGCTCAAAACAGAAAAACAACCCTGGCCCAACTTAATTTGGGCGTAGTATTTAACTAGTTCAAGGTGTAGCATACTGTGAACGTTTTTCATGTTAAGAATATTTATCAAATATAGATTGACTAAGGAAATTCAATTTTTCTTAAATCGTCAGACAAGCAATAAATGATCTCAGCAGCAAAGATCGTGAGATCCGCAGCCTGCGACGTCAGCTGGACTCGACGAGAGATGAGCTGACCGATGCCTCCAGAGGGCGGGATGTCACCATACGGGAGAATCGCAGACTGCAGGAAGATCTGGCAACCATGACCAGAGAAAACCAGGTCAGTGTCGAGATACAGTCAAATCATTCTTAGCAGCCACCTCTCTATAAAGGCCACCTCTCTATTGTGGCCATGTATTTTGTCTCCCTTGACAAACTAATGTGTGTCGTAGAACCTGTCGACAAAGGCCACCTGTCTACAGTGGCCACTCTTTATGTTTCCCTCGGGTGGTCTTGATAGACAGGTTTGACTGTAGATGCTGCTTATCGGCTTGCATTTTGACTGTATTGGTAAAGTAGCAATGTGTACTCTATTTGGTTAAGGTAGCTCAAAATACCAATTCTACCCCTTTGTAATGATATTCATGGTATTTGTAATGAAAGAAAAATGTAGGTACAAACAAGTATTTCATGCCTTTGATTGACATTTTGTAGAAAGAGCCTAAATGTTGCCGTACTAATCGGGGGAGGGATGGATAAAATGTCAATAATATTTGACCCATTTGAATTTCTTTGTCTCAAAAACATTTCTGAGATGCTACAGTAACACGTCTTGGTCTATTTATGAATAACATTCTCTGACATACATGAACTGATGCTTTCTGATAAATGATGATTCTCATGCCAAAGAACAACATTATGTCACTTTTTTAACATTTATATAATTTTTCTTGAAATGCTCTAATATTTCCGTCATTTCTAGAATTACCTAATGGGTTAATTAGACCAGGGCCCTATCTTATAAAGAGTTGAGATTGATCCACATCAATCGTTAGTCCTCCAATCAATCAAAAGTTTGCAGTCGCCAATTTCTATGTACATAGTTGCGATTGATGTCAATCGCAAATAAGTTGCAATTAATATCAACTCTTCATAAGTCGAGGCCCAGGTAACTGATGTCTATTTTTTGTGCAATCCCATACATGTATGTCCATGTTTTGACCATGAAAAATATTTTAAAATGACTTTCCAAACGTTTCTGTGCACACAGACTGTAAATCAGGAGTTGGAAAGTATATTGGAAGAGAAGGTAACCCTCAAGACTCAGGTTCAGGACTATATCGCTGAAGTAGCTCGTATTGAAGACATGCTTGCAGGAAAGGTAAATCATATTAAAGGGATCCGGTAACTTTGTCTTAGATCCTTGATTTAGCTCATGCTGCAATGATAATTATAAACCTTTAGGTCAGTCAGGAACTTCATGACTTTTACAAGCCGATTGCCTGTCTGATTATCAAGATATTAATGATTAGAATTACAAATTGTTTTCATAACACTACAGTCAATTGGGGAAAACGAGTATGGTAAAACCGGTCACTCAAAGATTTTTACTTTTTTGAGGCACTTCTTGATCATTTTGAAGTGCGATTTTTGTAGGGCTTCAATATTACACCATCTCACAGACACTGGTAACATGTAGGACCGTGTATCTCAGATTTAACATTGTTAAACGATCCCTTTAAGAGAAAAATATTTTTGTTTTCCTCACGAAGGCTTTGATGTTTGCTTTATGGATTAAATTATAAATAGAAAGATGAATCAACCATCTCATGGGCAGTTGCTTTTTAGTGGCAGAGCAGGAGAAAATTTAAATGTAAATTGGTTACGTTATACAACAATTGTTCATGGTTAGGGTCATGACTGATATCGTTTAGATGTACTCACCAAACTTCTGTAGATTGGACCAATGGTAATTAAGTTGGATTTATTGTTTATGGTTCAGAATATGTGTACAGGTGGAGATAGTATCATATTGTATTAAACCTATGGTGTATTTAACATTGCTACCATCGAACAGGGAAATAAAATAAAATGAAAGGCCAGGACTGAGAACAGAATCACCGCTACCAATAAAAAGGTTCAAAATCAAGGGTTAACAAACAATTAGTTTTAAAGATTTGATTTGTAATTAAAGTCAAAAGAGGTTTGAGATGAAGAAGCAAACATGATATGGTGAACCTATGAACCTATTGAACAGATGATCCGACATTTGCTCAGACATCACTTGCTCTGAGTTTTATATCATCGAAGATAAAGAGTTAGGTTAGAGTTACAAGAATAGGTTTGGTTTAGGATTAGGTGTAAGGATTGATCCAAGGTTGAAGTCCAGAATTTGATCAGTAAAGGATATTGACTGCAGATCACTAGACCAGTTCACGGTTAGCACATGTCCCAAATGACCCCTAATATCCACAGATCTTAAAAACATGAGGAGGTCCAACTTTGTACATTTTGAAATAATCCCTCCTACAGTGAAGGAGGGGTTACATAAATAGCCTTTGTTTTCCCTTTGCAAAGAATACTTCCACCTGTTTATCATAGAATGCACTGCTTGTGCATATAACTTTCATGAGCACGTATCCAGTATGTTATGCAATGACCTTTATCTGCTCATGCTCAGACTGCAACTATGAACTGGCTTATTGTTAAGGAACATGTGTCTTGCAAACGTCAAACATTGATACCCATTGCTCCATTCTGTTGTAGGATCGAGAGAACCGTGGTCTACTTGACAACTATCGAACCGCATCCGCCGAGGCACAGCGCTGGGAGACGGAGGCTACCGAGAGGACCAGCGAAAGTTCTAACATGAGGCTTGAACTGATGGCCAAGGAGACGGAGATGAAGAGACTGCGAGAGAGGATGGATGAGACGGAGAGAGATGTCCATGAGGTAAGCAGAGATGCCAACTAGTACGGATTTCCCGTAATTTCTACGGGAAATCGGCCGATTACGGGCGGTACAATTTTCATACCATAAATCCCGGATTTTGCCGATTTTGCCGATTTTCAAAATTAGCACTTTAAGGTTTAGCACGTACTTTTGACTATTGCAGCGCAGCCATCCTTGAATCCATGCATAGAAATCCCATAGGGCTTCCGATTGGACAATTTGTTATAGCACACCCCTTTCACAGTGCAGGTGCATACATGTGTGTCTTTGTATATTCTGACTGTGTACGTGTGTGCCCAGCAGAGAAAGACAGCTTCGCGAGCGGGGGCCGGGTGAAATACCTCTCTTGGCCGCGCGGCCAGCGCCAGGCCTCGCTACGCTAGCGCCGTGTACACTGTCGGATTTCTCACAGGCTGTCACAGCGTTCGTCGATTTTCGTCGACAATCTGAACTCATGTTGGTTGGATTTAGATATCAATCATCATGTCTTCCACAACTAAGAAGCGTGGCAAGAAGTTACAGACTTTTAAAGAAGAATACAGTAAGAAATGGAAATGCATCGTTCCTTCAAAGAAAAGCCTGAATCATGCTAGGTGCACGATATGTGCATCAGATTTCAACATTGGACATAGCGGGGCAAACGACGTGCAGTGGCATATCAAGACATTTTGTCATGAGTTCATCCAGTCTTTCAGTAGAATACTTTCAATATGGAGTTACATGCACATGTAACACCAACTAATGAACAGGTATGTTACTTTTATTTAACTTGTTGTGCTATCGCGCTTGCCTGCGGGAGCTGCGCTTGCCAGCGTGCAGAAAAATTTGCGTCGCGCAGAAAATTACTGATTTTGTCTCCAAATTACTGATTTTTAGCCTTATGATTACTGATTTGTGCTCTGAAAGGTTGGCATCCCTGGGTAAGCCTCAAATTCGTGGATGTGCAATGTCCTGGATGGCGGCTTAAAGATGGTTTATCCCTTTTGTATCCGAAAAATTCTTAATACATTTTTAAGCCATGCATCTCTTCTTTATTCTGACTCCCCTGTGTGGAGTTGTTTTTATTACACCAGTATTTTGTATTTTAGGGGATTCATAACAAATCAGACCAAATTCCCAAACACTTTAAGCATAATAGTCCATTTTGCATAATGTGGCAGCAGCGCACCTCAGTTTTGCCGTCATATCCAACATCCTATTGGTCTAGTGGATAAGTCTCCGGACTGTGAACCACAAGGTATGGGGTTCAAATCTCGCTGCCGCGCCAATGTCCTTTAGCAAGACATTAATCTACAAATGCCACACTCGACCCAGGTGTAGTGAGTGGGTGATAATATCCAAAGTCCTTTGGAAGCGCATAAAAACGCTATATCATAATGTGATATGCGCTATACAAGAACGGCATATCGAGGGTTCAGTGACACAAAGACGTAACTCCATATTTTGCCAAAATGAGTATTTGCTTTCAAAATGTTCAGAAAAATGTAAGCTTTCCAGAAAACACAAAGACTTAACTCCACCCAACACCCCATTGAAGTCAATGGCTAGTGAAACAAGACTTAACTCCTTAAGGCCCAAGTACTCAGTGACACATAAACCACAAAAGCCAAAATGGAGTTACGTCTTTGTGTCACTGACCCCTCAATTTCTTCTTTACTTTTCTGCCAACAGCACCTGTCCACCCAGCAGACGTACGAGATGCAGATCTCCAACCTGACCCGCTCCCTCTCCAACATGGAGGGCAACGTGCACCAGCTCCAGGACGAGAAGGACTCCGTGGTGCAGGACCTAGCCGCCGTGAGGGAGCTGTGCGTCAAGCTAGACTCCACCAAGGAATCCCTCTCCAGGCAGCTGACTACCAAGAATATAGACTATGAACAGGTAGGCGTCCAACCACAACGTTTTCCTTTTCAAAGCTCTTTGGAAGCGCATAGAGATGTTATTTCATGATGTATTATGCGCTATACAAGAACTGAACTATTATTATTAGATAGATACAGTAAAACAAGTAGTGCAGTGGGGCTTTAAGACCACCCGAGAGAAACAGAAAAAGTGACCAATGTAGACAGGTGGCCTTTGTGGACAGGTTCTACAGCACAGACTTGTTTCTCAAAGGAGACAAAATACATGGCCACTATCGACAGGTGTCCGCTAAGACAGGTTTGACTGTATGTTAATCATATGGATGCTATTTGAATGTCTTTGAAAGTATGATTGTAATTATAATAATTTCATTGTTAAATTGTACCATGCCTTAGACAGTGAAAGCTGCACATTTTCTTTGATTTAACAACCCATAACGCCTCACTAGGATATGTTATGGCATTCAAAGTTGTGTATGATGCTTGAAGCACAGGATAGACATAACGAGTAAACACCATAAATACTTGAGAGGTCTTATCTGGGGGGTGTTTCACAAAGAATAAGATTGACTTTAGTTGGACTTGAACTATGGCAGATGATTCATGCCCTTAAAAAGTCTTGAACCAGATGTAAAATTTGATGAAAAAAACATTAGAAATTATGATCTTTAGATAATGTTATTTTTTTCAATAAATAATAAACTATAAAAAAATGTGAATTCTGTAGATCTGTGATGTCCCTTGAGAGACGAATGGTGAGAGCAACCAGTTGCATGAATGGTCTGCCATAGTTCAAGTCCAACTCAAGTCGATCTTAGTCTTTGTGAAACAACCCCCTGGTCAATCATTTCCTATCATTACCCACAGGCCGAAGCGCGAACCGAAGACCTGAAGAGAGAAGTTGAGATGCTGCGAAGCCAGGTGGGCACCGAACGGACGACGGTCAGGAACCTGGAGATGCTGATTGCGGGCAACAGGGAGAAGGAGTTCCAGGTGCAACTAGACAATCAGGAACAGAGGTCCGAGCTCCAGCTGATCAAAGACCGCTTAGCTCTAGCAGATAGCAAGATGTGAGTACTTTTTATCATCTTAATGATTGCAAGCATGAAAATTTATTTACCTGCCTGTTTTACTTACTTTTTCTGTGGTAATGATGGCCATGTAACCTTTTTGAGTTGTTCATTATTTATTTCATGATTTTTTTGCTTTCTTTGATCCTACGAACCAGTTAAAGGTAATACAAAGTTTTGGGAAATTGGCTGGATAGTGATTCTTTACAATTTTGATATATTTGGATGCCTATGTGGATGTATTATAAGCACTAGAAAATTTAGCACTTAAAACACTTCTGCTTTTGGGAAAATTGAATATCAAAATTTACCTGTGCTCCCGGTAAATTTTGATAAATTTCACATAGCGCCTAGGGCCATGATAATCTCAGAATAAACTAGTTGTGAAATATAATTTCTAAACGGGAATAGCCAATCGGTCGATTATAGTCAAGAAACATTGTTTATAGTTAAATTAATATTTTGACCTCTAGAGGGAGCTATACAACAAAAAGTGTTAATTATTTAAAATGTTATCATTTAAGACTCGATTTCAACCGTGACAACGATCACTGAATATTGCAGGATCGCATATGCCTCCAATATGTTCATTTGAACCAAATTCATGATCCCATATCAAAACTTTGTATTACCTTTAAAGGTACTATGTCCCATTTGCAGGCCCCTAAAATGAAAAGGTTAAATTACAATGGCATTTGAAAGATCATACTATTTAAGAACCCCCCTTAAAAGAGGGGGGCTTGAAAATGTCTTTAAGTGGGAAAATAACGACTATTAGTTGTCAAATCGACTTAGGAGCTATAGAGCCAATAAGTAATTGTCTTGATTTTCAGACCATTGTACTGCATGGTCGTACGTTTTATGCTGCGCAAAGATTCAATCAGTTTAATTTTGGCCATAACAAGAAGTGGGGTATTGATGTAGACAAATCTTTTACAGCTCATTTTATGTATGTTATTACCAAAGAAGAAAAAGAGCCAGTCAGTCACTCAATAGTGTCTGATAGTAAGTCTAGCAGGTAAACAGGTTTCTTGGCATAATTTGAATATTAGGACACTGCTAACGTTTAAATTTCACAGATAGGACATACATGACATATTCATAATTCCTGCAAAGTTCTACAGAATTTGAGGTTGGCTGCAAAAGGGACATAGTATCTTTAATATTACGATACACATCTTTTTGAATTTCTTAATTTTTTTTCTCTCTCTTATATTGATATAAAAAGAATCAGTAAAAAAGTTGTAAAGAATAAAAGAAATGAATAAAATTTGGTTGTGTTGTAAATAAGCATTTTTTTACATTTATTTATTTGCATATTGCGTTTCAAGTTATGAATATATTTCCTAATTCGTCTTGACACTTCTTATATCCATTGTCATTAGAGATATATCAGTTATGAATTATGAAAATTTTCCATGTGTAAAATTAGTTCTCTCTTATCAAGAGGCTCATAATAAAAAAGCACAGTGCAAATATTTAAGAGCAAATATATATCAGACCAATAAAAATCACAGCTTTGCAGCTCAAATTAAGTTAATCAGTTTAACCAGCGTGTTCATTGTAGCTTACATGATTTTGATTTTGATTTTGTCCCCATACTCAGGCAAACTCAATCTCGAGAGATCCAGACGCTACGATCAAGATCCTCCCAACAAGAGTCTGAACTAGAGAGGGCCCGCAGACAGTTGACTAGTGAGAGATTTGAAAAGTAAGTTACGTGGCGACCGAGAGTCGGTTCTGCGTGACCGTAGCTATAGGACTGGCGTTTTCCACTACGTTCCATATCTTCACCATCTCCTCACCTTCAAAGTGCATTTCATATTAAGGCATTAAAAAAAGATTCAAAAAGATTCCAGTATGTGTTATACTTTATGGTAAATCATTGATAGTTTGATTTTTGCGTTGGGGCTTTAAATGTGTATGAAATTGTGTACCGGTAGATACTAATTTTTCTCAGCTAGATTATCAAGAATGAAATGTATCAAGTATTTTGGTTAAGAAAGTAATTCTGTTGGAAATGTGTGACTTGCCATTTTCTGGTGCTTTCATTACCATAAAAAGTTTTACCAAAAAAGAGGTCTCTTTTATTGAAACATAGCAGATATTCCCCACATGATGCTAAACAAAAACACTTTTTTTACAGAGAGCGGCTCGGTCAGGAGATACGTCGCAGCACATCCCATTCCATGTCTACCTCCAACCCCAGCGCCGCCAACGTGAGCTTTGAGAACCAGCGGTCATCCACCCTAAGGACCACCACCCTAAGCTCCTCCACCTCCAGACGCACCTCCAGCAGCCCCCAGCAGCATGGTGGGGACGCTCCACCACCCCATCAGCCAGATCATCTCCCCTGAGCGCTCCCAGAGGAGGTCACCTGAAAGGTCCATCCTGAAGGGCTCGTCGTATCGGTCCCGGTCACCAGAGAGAAGTATGTCCAGGCTTCGTTTCAGTAGTAGTAGTTACAGTAACAGTGATGTGGTTGATAATGATTGGTTGTCTGATACTAGTTTAACAGGTAGGCATGCGGACGATAATGGACGGGACTTTAGGCCTCTCAGGGCTTCGTCTAGATTGGTGAGTTGTAAGAATGCATCCGGAAGCATCCTCCGCAGATATTCCTGTTCGCCCAAAGCAATCAAAATGTCAGTCTCCTGCCGAAGCCTGTATACATCAAGTCACAGCAGTTATTCATTATATCGTGCATTGTGGGCAATATGAAAGTTGTGTGTTGATGGATTCATTAAGAAAATACCAGGATGCTTATCTTTTGTGTTTCATTGAACGAGTGGAAATGTAACTTGTCTTCATCCTATTTACATGGTTTTCATGTGTTTCTTCTGCATATTTTGAATTTGAAAAGATAAGAAGGCTCATCAGGCAATAAAGTGGTAATTACATCATTATGATTGTCTGATCATTAAGATATAATTGCCTCATCTAGATTTCCTGGCAATAAAGGAAAAATAACAATAATCAATGCTTTATTACATCTCACTTATGTCGACAGTTTAGAATGTACAGGTAGAAGAACACTATATAAACACAAATACAGTGTTTCTCAGTTTTCTCAAATATTCCATGGCCTCTTGTAATTAAAATCAATGTCTAGACTCTGGATTCCACTACTCACTGATTGCATACATATTTGTTCCATGTAAATACATGTATACTTTATTAAACAAACGTTAAACAAATATTCATTCAGTAGATAAAGATTCAGGTGCAATTTAGGAATACTATTAGCTATGTGTTTCTTCACTTCGCTCAACTAGAATCTTCTTCCTCTAAGCCATGTTGCAAGATTTTTTTTCCTCCAACTTTAATATATTTTTTTTTTAAAGTTATTAAATTGTTGTAATTTTTTTGCAGGGGAATAGTGAAGTAAATAAGCTTTGCTCTTTGTTTACAGCTAGTGCTCTACATTGTCACTGTCATCACACCTGTTAACATGTCCATATTATGTATGTTGTACTTTGTTAATGTTAAAGGTAAAGACCAGCAATGGTCATGCGATTGCATTGTGAAAGAAACGCTGTGGAATCGATCAGAAAAGGTTGATCATCTAGCATCTAGCATCTGCAAGGTTCTGGAATCATCAAAATGATAAGAAATTTGGCCCATTCTTCGTAAAGTTACAAGCACTATACACAGAAAGATGTATATGGGACTACCCTATATCTCTCACACGACCATGAGAGAAACAAATTTACCAAATATATGAATTTGTAGGCGGTTTCCCGGCAATTTTTTTATCATAATGTATTAGTCAAAACATATTCTTTCACATGATTGGTAATGAGAGCTTCCATTTCATTTTTTGAAATTGGGGCGTTTCCAATACTGGTCTTTACCTTTAAGTCATGTTAGTGCCAAAAATGTATCATTTACTATATATCAGATAGCATGTAAAAACTTTCAAAAGATGAAGGGGGAAAGCATTAAAAAAATTGTCATGAAGTTTATATCATAGTTCATGTCCATTGCTGTAGTGTGTATTTACTTCTCTTTTTTTTTTCAAAAACGAAAGAAGAACAAAGAAAAGAAAACACAGAGGCAAAAAGCTGTAGAGTCAGTGTACCTGCAAAAAAGCAAAAGCAAAAAGCAAAAAAAAAACATACAAAAGAAGAAGAAGGAAAAAAAAGACTTGTGTTGTTACTGTATGTCACGATTAAATATTGAGTAAGGCCAGGCATACACAGTGTACCATGCCTAGCTCGTTAAAGGGGGAAGTCCACCCTAAGTTGGTTTTAAAAGAAGCAGAAAAATGAGAAGTTTGTGATCACTGGTGACAATTCAAAAGTTCATTACTTTCCTATTTTTAATTGGATATCGTTCAAAATTTCACTACAGTAGTTCGTTTCTCTTTGCTTTTATAAAACCAACTAAATATCAGCGTGTACTTCCCCTGTGATGCATTAATTACTGTGTTCTATTTCCATAAAATGCTTCATATCTGGTATTTGACAATGTCCTTTCATTTTCTCCTATGTTTCTTGTCCTACAGGATGACAGAAGATGACAGAATGAAGAGGCTTCTTCCGGTTACGGTGAGTACCAGACAGGCGGGCTCCTCAGCATTGGTTACATTTTGTCCAAATTGAGTTAAAGGGGGATGGTAGTCAGTTTCCTTGTGCAGTAGGCCATAATTCGCTGACACCAAACTTAGTGGAAATACTATTAATGGGTGTACAAGTCTCAAACACAGCAAACCCATGGTCCCATCAAGAAAAATACCCCAATCTCTCAAAGAGTCTTTAGGTGAGGGAAATGTAAGATGATGACCTTTTCGAAAAATCAGGGCTTTACAAAAGGCCTGTTGGTCATGAAAGTGAAGGCTAATCATGGTGATTGACAGCACCTTTTATTGGGTAAACACCCGAATGGTGTCCAGTACCCATTGAGAGCCCACTACTATGTATCTTTAAATATGCTCTTGCAACATCACAGGGAAATGGTTGGGGAGATGGCAAAACAAAGTTTCATCAAACACTTCCATCACTGTCACATCTACAATGATTCAAGTAGGACTACTTCATGTTTATAAACTTTCTGTGGATATGTTAGGGTTATTTCCTCATGCACTGTCTCTGAACTGGTCTATTTGTGGCCATAGTGGTGTATATTGGTCGATTAAACAGGTATAAAGTGAGGAG
>JAVYIG010010834.1:0-65793 GCA_035222895.1 Strongylocentrotus droebachiensis
CGACAAATAATGATTGTGATTCAAATTGATGCGAATATTTGTTTGAATAGTAAGCACTGCTATTCACCAGAATCTTCTTTGTAAAAACAACTTTACAAATCTCAGCCATGCTTACTGAGTTGAGACGTTCCATTCAATTTAGAATACACTTCTCCTAATGTGAAAGTGATCTTTCAACACAGTGGCAGAATTGCATGGCTGAGATTTTTAAAAGTCGTTTTTACAAAGAAGATTCTGGTGAAAAGCATTGCTTATTCAAAAAAATCCTTGCATCAATTTGAATCACAATTTTTATCCCATGATCCTTTTATTAAATAACCTTGTTTTCTTTTTTGTTTGCAGGGGGAGAAGAAGCTATGTCACTTTAAGAAATCACAAAGATCAGTTGTATTATGCGTATATATACATTTGATAACAGAACAAAATGTTGATTATCAGAATGTCATTTTGGAATACCTCTATACAAATACCCGATCTTACTGTGCCGATACGTACATTACACAAACCCTGAACCACTCCATAATGATGGTGGTTCTCTCTCTCTCTCTCTCTCTCTATTTATTGTAATCATGCATTATCATCTACATATAAAGCAGCAACACAAAACTTAGGGTTATCTGGGATAGGTGAAAGTGAGAGGATAAAAAAAAAAAAAAAAATGAGTAGTCCCGCTCTCCAGCATCCCCCCGCTTTAATATTCACCGGCCGCCTGAGTCGGCGCAAAAACAAAAAAACCTACCCCCCCGTAGATCTGCCCATGTTACCATATCATTCAACGACATCTTGGTCTTCCTCTTCTTCCCAATAGGGACTTTTAGATTTGCGTGGACGTGTTACGTCCTTTTAAGGCACTGGCAGTCATAATCATGTGACGTCCTTTTAAGGCACTGGCAGTCACAAGCATGTGACGTCCTTTTAAGCACTGGCAGTCACAATCATGTGACGTCCTTTTAAGCACTGGCAGTGCCTTAAAAGGAGGTCACACGTACGTTGCAGTCCACGTTCTCGTCGTGCAAATCTAAAAGTCCCTGATATTGATTTACTGGTCGAGGTTCACTATTTGCTGGTCATTTGAAATCACCAGATTTCAGCGGGTTTACGCTTTTCACGACAAAAAACTTCTCCATGACCATGTTTCTGCCCTTGCGCGATCGCCTCCAGCTCCAGCAGATATGGGGCGGCAGCGTGAACACGTACCGTTACTAACGGCGCAGTAGGCATATAACCACTGCTGACGGCGGCACTGCACTGCGAGCTGAATCGGTAATAATACTCATAGAACAAGAAATCTTGCACGCTAATCTAAGTTCCATTTCATTGGTTTAAGGTTTGAAAATTGAAACTCAATATTGCGTTAAAGTTATAACAGAAAAGACAATCTTTATTTTATAATTCCACGAGGGCGATTTTTAATTTTGCAATCGCCCCCGTGAGCAACCTGACGGGGGCGATTATGTATCTCACGGGGGCGAATCGCCCATCGCCCCCGTGTATTTTGAGCGCTGGTGCAACTAAACTACTATCTTTCGAATTATCAGATTATTTTTAACAAGGGAAAACTTAATCCCAACTTCCCAAGATCCTAAATATTAGTAGTAATATATGACCATTATCAATATTTGCACATAGATATGATGATACATGCATCTATGTGAGCTTTTGAAAACTATTATCTTTTGATTATATTAATTTACTAGGACAGAGTACGGACAGTGTCCTCTGTAGTTATAAAACTTAGGCCAAATAACAAAAGTAAGGTGTTTCTCGTCCGGACTTTTAAAACAAAAGGAGGAGACAGGGCATTACTATTTACAATTTTGCTTTTTTTTTTGCAATTTTTTTCCAAGATGGCTGCCATGCTAATTAAAAGCTGGGCAGCAGGCCAAGCCTAATTACAGTATTCACATATATTGTGCTATATAGTATACTGATGCAATGCATGACAAAACAAATGATTTGTATCACAGGCTATTTAAACAAATTATATATCACAGACTTTTGGGGTCAGTTTTTTTGGTTGTTGTTTTTGTTTTCTTCTGAATAGTAAATAGTTTTTAAAAAAGGAGGCGGCAGCCAATAAAGAGGTGGACTGGGACGAGAAACCCTTTATTTTTGTATGGCCTTACATGTTCTAGTTAGTAATTCATTGTTTGTACTTGTAGTATATTTCCTGATACCAAAGCAGAAATTATATCATTTGAGACAATCTTTTGTGCTCCAATGTAACAAACTAAAGGCACATAATGAATGAGAAGTGTGATTTTCCTGTTCATCATTTGGTGTCTTAATAGAGAAGGGGACTTTTCAGATTGGACTATAATACCCTATTATTAATAAACAGAAAGGGGTGGCTTCCGGTAACTTTAGAAGCGTAGTATGTCAGCTTTAACAAAAACTACAAAACAGTTGGAAAAATTATGTAAGGCCAATTGGGGCAATCGGTCACTGACATTTTTTAAATGCATTTTACCCAATTAATTGCCAAGGATAAGCAAATAATCCTGATCGAACATAACAAACAAACTTATTGTATAGCCTGTCGTGGGCAATTGTGCATGCCTGCAGGGCAGGGCATTGAAGTCAAAGCGCTCAAAATTGATGTAATATTGATTTATGGTAACTGATTTTTTTTTCTCTCAATATTTAGGATATGTACCCCTACCCTCCTGTTCAGGTAAAATTACATGTAGAATTGTAGATACATTTACATTTATATACAGAAGTAATTGAATCAACTTATATAAAAAGTTATAATCAAGCAGTGAGCCTCCTCTAGTTTCAGTTTGCCAGGTTTGCCAGTGTTGTTGTGCAAACGCCATGTACATGTATTTGTACTTTTTATAAGAATAGTATAACCACCGAATCCCCTGCCAAACAAGTGTCATTATCTTCCATGCCCTTTGTATGCCCATCACTATGTGCTCATTATCTGTCTTTCTATTGTGTGGTTCTATTGTGTGACGTTCATTGAAGGTGGTTATACAGTAGTATGCAAGGACCAGGCATAGACCAAGCTTAGAAAAGTTTGTTCACCTCCGTAGATCAATATGGTGTCACATAACAGTTGATTCAAACAAGATGCATCGATCCTCGATTGGATTTTGTGTTTCTTTCAACCAAGTACATGGACCTTTTTCACAGAAGCTAGTGGTTGGATGTTCTTAGAATAGGAACAGGGTTGGAGCGGTTTCAGTAATCCCTCAGAATCCCCACCCCACGTGACAGTTGTTTCAGTATGATAATTTTGGGGTTTTCTTTTTTATATAATTTTGTATTTGTTTACTTGTTGAGTTCAATTATTGGTCACAGCTAGCCTTGCTGAAAAGCAGCTCCTAGCTGATAGCAGGCTTTTTAGCCGTGATTAAATAAAAATATAAAATCAACAAAAAAAAAAATCAAAAATCAGAGATTCCCATGAAACTACAGTCGAACCTGCATTAGCGATCACCTGTATAGAAAGACCACCTGACTATAAAGATCACATTTTTCATTTCCCTTGAATGTGGTTTCTCATTGAAAACTGTACTCAAGGAGCATGTTCATATTAAACCACCTGCCTATAAAGACCACTTGAGTGTTCTATACAGGTTTCACTGTGGAACTTACAGTGATCTGCTCCTATTTTCTGTGAAACCAGAAGCCTTTGCTAAGTTTTACAAATAAAATGTTTGTGAGTTTCCCAAATAGTTTAGATTCTTCAAAGCTATCTCCCATAAACTAATTAAATCACTATTCAACAATTTTTGCACAGGGGTCTACATGTAGATTGAAATTTGGTAGGAGTTGTGTCCATTGGAGATGATGGGACCCTTATTTAATTTGTAAATTATCCCCTCGCCGACGAAGTCGGAGGGGATAAAGTAATGCGTGCGTCCGTGCGTCCGTCCGTTCCGTTTCCGAATGATAACTTCAGTAATGTTTGACGGATTTTGATGAAATTTGATATGAAGGTACATGATATCAAAATACAGGCTAAGTTCGATTTTGGAGTACGTAGGTCAAAGGTCAAAGGTCATAGCTCATTAAATATGCGAAAAAATACACATCTGGTTTCCGATCGATAACTTTAGTAATGTTTGACGGATTTTAATAAATTTGATATGAAGGTTTATGGTGTCAAAACAAAGCCTAAGTTCGATTTTCGGAGTATGTAGGTCAAAGGTCATAGCTCATTTAATATGCGAATCTGGCTTCCATTCAAGAACTAGGGTAATGTTTGACAAATTTTAATGAAATTTGATATGAAGGTACATGGTATCAAAACAAAACCTAAGTTCAATTTCTGAGTATGTAGGTCAAAGGTCATAGCTCATTAAATATGCGAATCTGGTTTCCGATCCATAACTTTAGTGGGGTTTGACGGATTTTAATGAAATTTGATATGAAGGTTCATAGTATCAAAACACGGCCTAAGTTCAATTTCCGAGTATGTAGGTTAAATGTCATAGCTCATTGAATATGCGAATCTGGTTTCAGATCCATAACTTTAGTATTAGTTTGAACATATTTGTGGCTTACACCCAGTAAATAAGATTGATTGATCGATCTGTAATTGAAAAACAAGTCAGAAAAAATCTTGGAATATGTTCAAACTATTGAAATTTCTCCCAGGAAGCATAACATTTATAACATTCGATTTCGGAGTATGTAGGTCAAAGGTGAAAGGTCATAGTTCATTAAATATGCAAAAACACCTAATTAAAAATGTGAAAATGTGGTTAACTTCCTTGTCTAGTATAGTCCATTGGAGGTAACTTGTTCTGACGTATATATGCCATTTGTACCCTGCGAGGGGATGCTACGCTTTGCGTTAACTTGTTTGTTTATTAATTAAAAAATTAATTATTATTACTCGGGCAAGTGGGGGGGGGGGGGGTTCCAGTTTGAAACTAGGTACCCATGTTTACTGGGCTTATGTTTATTTGTAAGAATCTGTCTAACTGTTTTTAGATGGAAATATAAGGTATTTTTATTATCTAAATATTAGATTCAATATAGGCTCTTTTGTTAGTTTGTTTATTAGGTTAGGTACTTCATTTCTCATTGTATCTTGTGTTCCTTTTTGATATTTTGAATGTTACATCTTGTTTTCTTAAAGGGTTGGCTAACTCTTACAAGGTTCCAAACACTGTAGGAATTTAGGGTACAATAAAGACCTACATGTACATTCCTTCTGGTCGAGCGTCCCAAAGGGCCATACCAACAGTTGTAGGTCTGTACAAGGACTCCTTGGTGTGTCATCCTGCATTGTATGTCTTAATTAGTCCTTCTGTACCTGTGCCACCATGTTAAATGGATGGAAACCTCTTCACAAATACAAACACTTTGTTTACTAACCCTCATTGACATATGTGAATGCTGGATTACAATACAAAGACAAACATGGTGTACTGAATCATGATATAACATACAGAGTACAGACTTTATATCAATGGCTGTCCGCAAGAAGGCCACGTGACATGCATGTCGATCTGCAGGGCTCCATATTAAACAAAAAAATGATTGGGGTCGGACATGAATTTTTGAAATATGAAGAAGATGAATGGAGGCATGGATGAGGGCTCCCTAACTGCAAGCCCCGCATCCAAACTCCAATCTTTTCTTTCTCAGTAAACAATGATGACAGGTTGCTATGTATACAAGCCCCAGTCCGTGTTTGCCTCCTTACTATATTGTACACAATGAGTGAAGCTGTGTACATCATTGCTTTTTCTCTCCTACTCTCAGTGTAAATGAGTAAAGTCAACCGTGCTCCGCGGTTTGATTTAAGTTGTGAATACCCCATTGACTGATGTTTGTTTCAGGGTTTCTAAAGAAAACATGTATAACATGTATGTATGCCTGAATTATTTTGTTCAGCTTGGTTTGGGTACAAAACTGCATTGTAATATAGGACAAGTTAAGATTTCAAGGGAGAGGGGGAGGGGGGGGGGGGTTGGGCAGTAACAGATCATTAGAATATCCCCTTTAGGATTTCAAAGAGCAAAGAAATTATCACAAGTCTCAAATGTATTTCTGTGTTACATTATTGTTGGAAAAGCGCCCTGTGTGTGGTGTTGTGCATTGCCTTTATATGTTGTTTCCAATTAATGTTTTTGTATTCAATGACAAGTACGTGTGGACAGCTTAAACTTTTAGGAGTTTGCTGACCACTATATTTTAAGAAACAAGAGTTTAAATTTGATGCATCGATTTACCAGTATCCGGAGGCAGTTCGCCATATTGAACAGCAACAGTGCAAACTAGAAATGCAATCGTGTCACAACGATGTGCGTGCAATGACGCCATGTTTCTACGTGTCAAACGAAGGAGCTACTCTCGGACTATCCAGAGCAATATGAAAGAAGTCTGTAGCTTCTGTGATAGTGGAGATAGTTAGGGCGAAAGAAAGGTCACCAAAACGGCCCGAAACGGAAAAATTGGTGCCTGGACGGTCACGCATGAGGGTTTCCGGAGAACGAAGAATTTAGTGACCTTGAAGGAATGCTAGAGACTACGCCTACGAATTTTGAAGGGAATTGGAGTAGAGGAAGGGATCTAGAAAGGGCTCGCAAGCACTGCGTGCAAAACCAATATGACTTGGTGCATGATGAACATGTTACGACGCGTGCTTTGGCACGAACGGCCGCCCATACATGTACTAACACAACCGAATAACAGTCTTAACAAATGACGTCATGGAAACTCGGCGGAATTCGTACTTGTTCAAATGTGATTTACTCACAATTTTGTGCGTGAACATATACCATACTTGGTATCATTCGAAAGGGCACTTCAGTGCGGTCAGTTTGACACCATTGTCATCTGCGCAAAACGTACTGCACTCATCAAACGCGCTAATGCGTAAAGCATAGTAAATTCATCATTTTTGGCGATAACTTGGCGAATAGGGCATTACAATTTACCAAACTTAGCAGACAGTTGTCACGTATATGGATACATGTGTCTGCCAAGTTTCATTGATGTAGGTATAAAGATCGCCGGTTTAGAGCAAGTTGAAGTTATTTCTCAATTTTCTTGAAAATGGCGAATTTGGAGGGCAATTTTCTCATATTTGGTCAGTTATAGGGTATATAATTTTGTATATGGCTGGAAAGGGCATATCTTCAAGTATCTAAATCCAAAAAAGGGTACGGGTTTGCCAAGCCATTATGGAGATACGGCCACAGAGAGAAAGCCAATTCCCAGAACTTTACAGGGCGCTATTTATGTTTTGCATAGTCATTGGAGCATGAAATTTGGCATGGCTATGTGCAATTATGAGATAAGGATAATGTGAGATTTAAACACAAAACGGAATTTATATGAGAAAGTTATGGCAGTTTTAGATTTTTAGGGGTCCATTTTTTAAGAATTTGAGAGATTTTTGACGCAGTCAGTTTCAGATTTGAATTTTGAGTACGAAGATGGCATTTTGAAGGTCAGGTTATACGTCGCAGATGAAAGAACATCTCTTAGACTATCTAGAGAAATTTGTTAGAAATGTGTAGGATCAGGGAAAAAAATAATATTTATTTTTCGGGGGCTACTTTTCAAGCTTGCCTGCATAAAAATAACACTCTAAAATTTGTTTTGCATTGAACTCTATGCAAATTTACTGGGGCTCTTTTCTGATTTTCAGGGGCTGTTTTAGGCATTTCGGGGGCAAATTCGCCCTGAGCCCCCGTGTATTTTTTTCACTGTGTAGGATCTAGGATAGTGGAGATAGGAAAGAAGATAGAAAGGCCTTAAAATGGACCAGAAACGGACAAAATGGCGCCTGGACGGTTATGCATGAGTGATTTCGAAAATCGAAAAAGTAGGTGACCTTGATGAGATGCTAGAGACTATGCCTATGAAATTTGAAATGAAAAGGACATGAGGAAAGCACCTAACTAGGAATCACAAGCGCCATGTGTAAAACGAATGCGATTTTCTGACGAGGAATATAATTATAAGGAGGAGAATATTAATGGGGCAGAATGTGAACGAAAACAAGGCAATGACGAAGGTTCGTCATTGCAATTAATAGTGCATTATGATATGGGTCAGTAACTGGGAAGTCCTAAGGCATCTACTTACCACTCCCTTTGAAGTTTTGCCAGTTCCTGCATACCTAGCTTCTACAGGTGGTATAATTCCGTTCTGGGGAAGTTAAAGAACCCTGACAATTTCTTAGAACTTTCGTTTTCTTGTCTCTTTCTGATGTGTTACCACACCTCAAAACCTCCATGAAGCAATACCCATCACCATCTTCGAGAAGGATTATAAGTCAATCTCCAAGATCATTAGCATCAATGTTTTATCCGACCCAATGCAAGTCACGTGTGGAGTACCTCAGGGCTCAATTTTAGGTCCTCTTTTATTTGTATTGTACATAAATGATTTAAATCTATCATTTCTATTCTTTTTATTTTTGTCAGATGTATCGCCACACCACTTGGGCTCTTAGTTGGTATAAAATCCAAGAACCATTATGACGCGACACCCAGCACCATCCTTGAGAAGGTTTACAAGACAGTCTCCAAGTGCCCCGACAGGAAGCGTCTTGAGGGTCTGGCCAAACAGCTCGACTGGTCAGTCAGAACGATTGAAAGATGGTTCAGACGAAGACGGAACCAGGACAGACCCAGCATGCTTACTAAATTCACAGAGACAAGGTATTAGATCTATGCAGATATTCCTGGTGACAGAGAGTTTCCTTATTCTTTTTTTTCACATCAGAGTCCTCTCTCGTCCAAAAACCAGGGACCCGTTTCACAAAGCCTTTTTTCAAATGACCAATGACAAAAATCAGTGACAAATCTGCAATAACCAATCAGAAGCAAGGATTTCACTAGCTTATGACAAAAACTGTCATGTGTCACTGATGACAAGTTTTGTGAAATCGGGCCCAGGACGGACCGAGCATGCTTGTTAAATTCACAGAGACAACGTAAGATCTCATCTTTTTCTCTTTCTCTTTATCTCTCTCTCTGTCTCTCTCCCTCTCTCTCCTTCTCTCTCTCTCTCTCTCTCTCTCTCCCCCTCCCTCCCTCCCTCCCTCTCTCTCCCTTCCTTCCTCCTTCTTTCTATCACTCCTTCTCACCTTTAATCACTCATCAGTCATCTGATTTAATTGATCGAAACCCTTTCTTTTATTACTTACTCTCCACCGCAGTTGGAGGAGCGTGTTTTACATCGCATCATTCAGCTATGGTATGTACATCGTACCCACTCAGCCATGGTTCTGGGACCTTAGACTATGCTGGCAGCATTTTCCATTCCATGTAAGTTTCTTGATGGTTCAACATAAAGTTAACAACTAAGTTAGTCATAATCCATGTAAATTTTATGTTTTGGGGGTTTTCAAGAATGAAAGGTGGACTGGGTGAATTAGGGTATTTGTTGAATACTTTTAGATGAAAGCTTTAATATACAGTGCTTATTAAAAAAAAAGTGTACCCAACTTTGGCACCTTCTAAGTAAACAGCTATAACCTATCTGACCTTGAATCATATTTCTTGTTAAAGGGTAACTGATGCCCTATCTAATTATGAAACCATTGAAACCATTATGAAAGCATATTTTCATAATTGTGCTGCCATGTATAGCTGAGCAGGTCAAAATCCTCTTGTACCAAGTTTGGGCTGAAGCAATGAATTCGGGTCAAAAGCCATTATGTGTGGAGGGTATTTTTGTTAATTACTCACTTATTAATATTGACTATTGGGGAGTTGATGATAAATGGTGTTAATATCAACTCAGGGTCAAGGAATTACGTATTACAAAAAAAATATGCTATTCTCTTTGTTATGATAATTATAATCTTTACTTTATTAGCATCCCTTGCTTAAGGTAATTCATTTTTATTGAGTGAAAAAAGTGGATAGAATTAAGTTGGGACATTATCTTCTTTATGAAAGTCTCCTGTCAATTTCTTTGATAATTATCATCATACAGTATATGCGTTCTTTCCTGGATTTGGGTTTAGTAACCTTTGAGTTTTCATTCGCTTTTCGATATAAACACAATATGCTCCTAACGCATGTGAAATGGCACTGTGGACATGTGAGAGAGAGAGTTTGAGTTGAGTTGAGTTGAGTTTATTTTATGTATACACTGTAAAAGCACGAAACAGTTCGCAGACTGGTTTCAATCAGGGCCGTGTTGATAAAAAGCAACATAATCATGACATATAAACAAAAGTAATATAACACTGACACATTTACAACCATAACACAACACTATAAGCTAAAACACTTAAGTTAATTAAGACTAGTTAGGCCTAAAAGATGAACAATTAAAATAATTGAGAGAACTTAGACACCATGAAACAAGAAGTTAGTGTTTTGTTCAAAATAATTAAAGATTATCCTAGGAAATGAAACAAGGTTCTGTGAAAGCCAAGACACATTGCATCATTTTAAACACGGAAGCACAAGGCATAATTCAACTTCTAAAATGATTGAAGACCAAAGAAGCACATAAATATGGTATCATTGTATAGAAAATAAGTGACTCTTCATGTTGAGATATATTTCAAAGTCACATTGGTTATCACATTTTAATTAGGAGCTACCAAATTTGGGTACATTTTTTGTTTAAATACCAATGTATATTTTCCATATGTGGAGCCAAAAGAAAGATAAAAGCATGAACATTTAAAATATGGCTTTTGGGGGCAGTCCTTAATAAAACTGGATTGAATGTGTGTTTTTATTTTAGTGTGAAAATGTGTCAACATAAACTAATGATTGTACACCTTTTAAAAAATATTGTAAGGTTGTCAAAATATTTTCCCTATTTTTGTTTTCTTGCAGCCGGTGACAACAGAGATCTACAACTACTACATGATCGAGATGTCTTTCTATCTCTCTCTCATTCTATCTCTCTTTACCGATGTGAGGAGAAAAGTAAGTATGATATGGTTGTGACATCATATTGAAAGTTATTTCAAGAGAAGGTATACATGTATGTATCTGAGTGTGTTGGGAAAATTAAAAACAATATGTTTTATTGATTACAGTCAACAATCAAATTGAACGAGATGGGGAAATGAAAATCACAATTCATTAATGCCCATGATCTTATCTTATGTTACAGTCAAAATAAGGTAGATGTGCATGAGTTTATCTGATGTGAAAATAAAAATGAAAGTTATTAAAATATGCATAAATCATGTTAACCCTTGATAGTGAAATTGAAAGTTGCAAAAATCACATGATTTGCAAATTACATATATCACATGGTATTGAAAATGAAAGAAGGATATATTATGACGGAATTTGTATGGTTTTCAATCTTATCAATAGCCCAGTTTGCTTACTATAGAGAATTCTTTTTCAAAAGATATTCACAATAGGAAGTGGTATTATGTAGGACACCCTCTGTGAGAAAAACTTGACCGTAAAAATTTAAAATCATAGCTTAACTTTTGTTCAAAAGGTATGCAAAGAATTAGTAAACAAGTCTATAGATTTGAATGACCGCCCTTAGGGCTATGATAAACTATAAAAGTGCATTGATTAGTTACTTAATTGGAAATGCATATATTCATTTATACTGCACATGTACGAGGCATTCAAGAAATTTCTTTCCACCTGATACCCATTTACGTCACCCAGACGGAGAGGAGCAAATGTAGATTGATTTCCTGTCAAAGGACGTTAGTGCTGTGGCAAGGATTTGAACCTTGCACTTTGTGATCCACAGACCAGTGACTTGACCAGTAGACCACAACACCTCTATTTATTTGTATAAGAATAAGTCTCTATACAGGATGCGGTACAATGAAAAAGATAATGTGGTTGGATGAGCAAGCGTGCGCTTGTAAAAATGATGCCTGGCTGAAATGCTCCCCAGGGAGTGGAGAATGTGCATAAATTGTGTGCGGGTCAGCCTGAATCTGATGACCGGGGTAAAAATTCATCTGTAAAGCGCCTAGACACATTGTTGATGTATTAAGCATTATACAAAAGCTGTATATTATTATTATAAGTAATTGTTCTTTCTGATTTTGTTTCTTTTTCATTCAGGATTTTGCTCAACAGTTAATCCATCATTTTACGACTATCTTCCTGATGGGTTTCTCCTGGACGTGTAACTTCACCAGGGTTGGATGTATCGTCTTGGTAACGCATGATGTGGCAGACATCTTCCTAGAGGTAAGAATAGTCTGCTCGATAAGACTCTTATTAGACAATTAAACACCATTCCTTAAAGTTGTGAGCAGAGCCTAACTCTGTCAGTCTCTGAAGCAGCTTAAAGCTCCTCTAAAGTGTTGGGAGCCCCAAATTCGCCAACAATTTGATGACAAAATTTCACTTAATTTGTATTATAATGTGAAAGAGGATGTCATTTAAGACACATTTCTGCAAAGATTTTCAAAAAACGAATGTGTTTGAAATTGAATATTGATGAAAGAATCCAAAATTTGTTTCTGTACATACGATACCCTTTTTTTCTAAAGTGTGTTCACCCCTTCTACTATACAATGATTCTTTAATATAAATGTTGTGGATAATTTTCATTTGGTCTGCACAGGCTCTCGAGTGTTCCGCCGATTTCGAGATTTCAAGACCATTTTCTTTTTTGTAATTAAACAAAAATTATTTATTTTAATTTAATTTTTAATTTTTATTTTTTAATTTCTCATTTTTCTTACCCTTACCTTAAGCGTAATCCCTTACTCCCATTTAACTTCCTCCTTTTGGGAATTTCTCTGTCTCATCCCTAATAATACTACCCATTGTTCTCATAAAGTGCTTTTACAGATTACTGATCAGAGTGCGGATACAAAAAAAATACACCCAAAAATATATTTTGAATAATAACTTATAGCACTTAGCACGTAGCGGTAAATGTAGTAATTACCAATATACAAATATTGGGCGTGGTATTCATGTCAATACAGTAAAAGATAAGGACATAACGATAGCAATGGCATCAGACATTGAAAGCCTGATACATGTAGGTGATTAAATGTTAATGATTAAACACTGAGTTATTACAGCACTGACTTGCAGTAGCAAAATGAACTTGATTTTGTTCTAAATGATTGTATAATATATTTGCTTTATGATTTTCTTATCTCAACCTCGCTGAGGATTAGCCCTTGATAGGCCTTTGGCCTGTGCTAGTCCCTCCGCATTATACTCAATTATCATGATATGTATTGTTCTTTACTGCATGCTATTATTTCTAATGTAATATTTCGATTTTTTTTGTAAATTTTATTTCCTGCATTGATTTACACATGTGAGTATTTTTATGAGTTTTGTTGAAATAAATAAATAAATGAATTGAATTGAATTGAATTAATTACATTACGATATTGGTAGAGTAAGGTTTTTAGTTTCTTTTTGAGAGTTTCTTCTGTAGTACAGCAGTACAATAGAACCTTTATTCTATTGTCAACTGAGAGCCAGAACCCCTTCTGACTCTTGGCAGATGCTAGGTTTATGAGCAATGAAGCGAGAAAAAAGAAAGAATCGAAACAGGATTATGTTTTTTTTCTCTTCCGTTGAATTCAGACCGCAATGTTCACAAGTACTACTGGAACATTGAAGAAGGAAAAAAAAAAATCAGAATTCAAGTACCGGTATTCAATACCAAGAAAGATTTATTGTGATGAAACTTCTGTGAATAAAAGGGTTCATGGTTTATGATCATGAATGCATACTTGAACTAAGTATTGGAATTGCAATAATAGATCATGCCTGCAAAAATGCAAAGCAATCATGGAAAAACCAATAATTTATTGTGCGAGATGTCGTTCGATGGTACAAGGCAGAGAGAGAGCTTAATGCATTGAATACATTCAACATACCATAACAAACCCTAACATAACCATAGTATATCTGTAAAGCGCTAAGAGACATACATATTAAGCGCTATATACTAGCGGAATATTATTATTATAACATGATTACCAAATATTACAGTTGTTTTGCACAGTGGAAGATTGTACTTTAAAGATAGTAAGCCGTTTAATGTATGTTTATATCTAGAAAGCTTGAAAACCATGATTTAGTTTAAACGTAAATGTTCATCTCAAAGGGATCCTGTAACTTTGTCTTAGATCCGTTAAAAAAATCCTTGTTTTAGCTCATGCTGCAATGATAATTATAAACCTTTAGGTCAGTCAGGAACCCCATGAGATTTACATGCTGATCGCCTGTCTGATTATCAAGATATTTATGATTGAAAATCGAAATCAAATTTTGCGTTTGCCAAACGGTTTTCATAACACTACAGTCTATTGGGGAAAACGAGTATGGTAAAACCGGTCACTCAAAGGTTTTAACTTTTTTGATGCACTTCTTGATCATTTTGAAGCGCAATTTTTTTAGGGCTTCAATATAACACCATATCACAGACACTGATAACATGTAGGGCCGTGCATCTCAGATTTAACATTGTTAAACGATGCCTTTAAACGTAAATGTTCATCTTAAATGTCTGAATAATTTTGTTGAGCTTTGACTTTGATTGTTGGTGATAAACAGGGCCCTGGGTAGGCCTAGTTATGAGTCTACCTTGTTACAAGTTATAATCATATTTATCATGAAATAGGTACAGGTATGTTAATGACTAGATATTTTATTTTTCTCCCCACAGTTTGCCAAAATATGCGTTTACGCCGCCCAGGAATCGGCAGCTGATGCCCTATTTGGAGTTTTTAGTATTGTATTTTTCCTTTCTCGGATAGTTTTCTTCCCATGCGGGTAAGTGAGAGTAATAGGGATAATAGACATGCTTATGATTGATCATTTCTTCTCTTCCACTACTTTTTTTTATATCTTTTTTTTTTCTCTTCCCTTCTTTCCCTCCCTTCCCTTCCCTATCCTGCTTCTCTCTCCCTCTATCTCTCTATCATTCTCCCTTTCTTCTCCTCTTCCTTTACTTTATATTCCACTCACTTCCACCCTGTCTTCTCCTCCCCCGTTCTCCCTGCCTGTCTGTCTCTTTCTCTCTCACCCCATCACTCTCTGTATCTCTCCCCTCTCCTTCTCGTTCTGTCTCTCCCCATCTGCCTCTCTCTCTCCCTCTTTCTCTGTTTCTCTCTTTATCTCTATTCCTCCCCTCCCCCTCTCTCTCCATCTCCTCGGTCTCTGTCTCTGTCTCTCCATATCTCTCTCTCTCTCTCTCAACCTCAACCTCACACTTTCCCTATCCCTCCCCTCCCCTTCTCTCTCCATCTCCCCCTCTGTCTCTCTCTGTCTGTCTCTCTCTCCTCCCACTCGCTCTGTGTGTGTGTGTGTCTCTCTCTCTCTATTTCTCTATCTCTCTATCTCTGCCCTTTTCTTCCTATGCTTATTGCATAATATACAGACGGGGAAGATGTTTAAATATGCTCAGTTTGAGGCTGGTGCTAACTCCATGTTTGGTGTGTTTACTGCTGCCTTCTTTCTGTCACGTATGCTCTTTTTCCCGCTTTGGTAAGTACGCTTACTAATCGACTTCACAGGCACTCACTCTACATGTCTAGATTATATATTTGTCATTTGTATCACTAACCATTAACCTACATATCGTCACATTCATGAGATAATTGCCTCAA
Organism: Strongylocentrotus droebachiensis; assembly: GCA_035222895.1. Classification (NCBI taxonomy): domain Eukaryota; kingdom Metazoa; phylum Echinodermata; class Echinoidea; order Camarodonta; family Strongylocentrotidae; genus Strongylocentrotus; species Strongylocentrotus droebachiensis. The sequence goes on from JAVYIG010010834.1 coordinate 15,524, forward strand.
TCATTTTGTACCTCTAGAAGAAGAAAAAATAGAAAAAGAATTTCTGTCATTTTTGTTGCACTTGATATAGGCAGTTAAGTTCTGGTTAATAAACACAGGTTAAGATTGAAAATTGACTTACGGCCTAATAAGATTTAGGCCTAAATATCAATTAGGTCAAAAATGACTTTGGCAATTATTCTAATATTTAGCATAACTATCCTTGTTATACTATACAAATATATGCTGTCATTATAGGCTCTGGTTGAAAAATTCATAATAGGAAACGTTGACTAGATTTTGTCCTTTTCAGACTACTGGATTTTGTTTTTGTGATTATTTGGTGTAAGTTGTGAATTATAATCAGGTACACAACCCGCAATTAATTGTTTTGTTTTATTGCTGCATTGTGGTACTTGCATGACTAATATTGCTATTAATGTACCTCTACTTGTACTACATGTACCTATAGATATAACTGTATGTTGTAAGTTTCTTTTTCAAACATTAACTAGGAAGTCTTCAATATAAAATTGAATTTATAGCCATGATTACACAGATAATTTTTAAACTGTTTACTTTCAAAGTCCAACTCTCAGTTGATCTAATATTTAGAGAACAAATGTTGGTTTTACAATTGTGCAAGACCATATAAGTTTATGATTTGATACAGGCTGTCAAATGTTATTGAATTGTGTATATGCTTCAGATTCAGAACGATCTGGAAAGAATTTCTAACGCGAAGAAGATATTGGTTTTAGAAGATGAATTTGAACATAGCATGTGTTCAAATTTCTAAATATTTTTTGAGCCCCCCAAGGTTGATCAGTTGGGTTTTTAGAGATTTTGTGCTCTCTCCCACCCACATTCCTCCCCCAGTGTCTCAGTGACGGAGTGACAGATTAATGAGAATTCAAAACCACACCTACATAATAATTTTCCTCTGGTTCTTGCTCTCTCTCTCTCACCTTTTCTGTCTCTCTGCTTCTCTTCTATTCTCCTTTTCTTTTGCCACCCCCATCCCTATCCCCTGTCTATCTACGTTATTTTTCTTTTTCTTCTTCTTCTGTCTTCATTTCTTAATCCATCTTAATCTTACTATTCTCATCTCCTTTTCTATATATAGCTTGGTTCTTGATTTGTTTTTTATTGTTTAAAAAAATGATAACCCATATATATCAGGATTGAATTTCGATAACAATTATGTGAATTTGAATCCCCCTATCCCCCTATTCCCCTATCCCCCTATCTATCTCTTTTATCCTTTTTTTCTGGTTCTTTCCTCATTACTCTGTTTTCCCTGCTCTCCACCTCTCTCTCCACCTCTCTCTCTCTCTCTCTCTCTCTCTCTCTCTCTCTCTCACTCTTACTATTCTCCTCTCTTTTTCTGTCTCTCCCTCCTCCTCCTTTCATATATAATAATAATAATAATAATAGTGCGTTCTTGTATAGCGCTCATGTCAGTCAGATTTGACCCTCCTGGCGCTCTAGCATTTCAAGGGATAAATTCCTACCAGGTACCCATATATCTTTCTATGTATCTATCTTCCTTTATATTTAGCTTGCTTCTTGTTTTGTTCTGTTTTTTATGATAATCCTTTTGTATCAGGATGTTGTTTAATTAAATTATTTTGATGAATTATTTGAATGTAAATTTCCTACTATCTACAGGATCATCTACAGTGCTATCTTTCATTCCCTTGAGATCATTGGACCTTTCCCTGCGTACTATCTCTTCAATGGACTCCTGATCATTCTTCAGATTCTCAATAGTTTCTGGTTCTTCCTCATCGCCTGCATGGTATACAGGGCCCTCGCTCATGGACAGGTAACTATAGCTATGTGCACATGGATCCCTTGTAGCTTTAGACTTTTAAAGAGAAGGTTGAGTTCTGCGAAGAGGTGAAAAATAATTTGTGAACGTTATCATTGTTATTACCGGTATGCAAGTGTGGAAGAACATCAGATACAAAATGTTTCCTGAAAAGCATGGCTCTTCAAATGCCTTCATATTCTAGTATGGCATGTAACAGCATAACAATCCGGACAGATTTTTATGCCACATGTTCGTGTAGTCCCATATACATCTTTCTGTGTACAGTGCTTGTAACTTTGCCAAGACTGGGCCAAATTTCTTATCGTTTGATGATTCAAGAAGCTTGCAGTACACACTGATACTTCTATACTAGATGATCAAACTTTTCTGATCGATACCTCAGGCACAACGTTTCTTGCACGATGCAATCAAAAGACCAGAACTTAACTTTAACTTTAGTTTTTGAAATCTTGAGTTATACATAATGATCCACTGACAAGGATGAGGGTTCAAACATGACAGAAACAAGGAGTGTTCAAAGATTCATGATTCAAGATATTTTATTCAACCATAACCATGAGAAAATAGGCAAACAACAAAACAATATGGAAAGGACCAAAAGAAAAGCAATTGCTTGTGTGGAAAGGCCCTGAAAGAGAGAGAAGAAGACAACAAAACAAATGCCAATTAGAATCAAATTGAAAGAGGAAAAAAAAAATGAATTGAATTGAAATTGAATTGAATTAATAAATAATAGAAACTAAATTACACAAATAAACACACAATAGGCACACTAGCTCATGTACCAATCCTAAGTAGCCATAATATTTGATGAATTATTCAACAAATTACTACGACATTGCTCTTTAAACCTAGATAAAGTTGAGCTCGATCTAATTTGTTCACCTAATTGATTCCAAAGTGTTTTTTTCCAGTATAAGTTGATGAGTTTAGAGACGATATTAATTCTACTTTAGGTAAATGAAACTGTTCACTTTAACTATTAGCGGGCGATATCTCAGAAATTAATTGTGTGAACACAGTAAACAACTTTGAGTGAGGATTGACCCCAAACCCCACTAATTGCTCATGGTTTTCGCACGTTAACCTTACATCTAAGATCTGTTGTGTTTTGTCAATATTTGAGTAAATTTAAAGTTTTGTAACCAAAAGTGCGTCCAAACGGTCCCTATACTATAAGATAACAACCTAAACTTAAAGTTCACGGATCGCCCTGTGAACCTCACAATTGTTAATTCAATATTAGTGATTATGATTATTGTTAGTACCAATTATTATTATAAAGTAAATAACGCCAAAACGATTGGGGGAGGGGGTAAGCCAATTGAATCACTATAAGCCTCGCATCTCCCTTCCCAATAGAACTGATTGGGGATGTGCAGGTGGACCACTACACCAAGGCTTCCCCTCTTATATAAATATATGAATACTGCAGTGGGTTCGTAACGTGCAAAGGTGGTGACTCCCCAAATACACAGGGCCTCCATTTAACATCCTATCTGAGGGAAACTGTGTTTTCCAACTGTTACTAGCCTACACATATGGAACAGGGGAGGGGTGGTTATAAACACACAACACAAATGCTTCAATCATCCGCCTGGGTGGGATTTGAACCCAGAGTCTTCAACAACAGAAACTTTACCAACTGGCCCATCTCACCTCTTGGTATTCATAATTATGATATAAATATATGGCATTCTCTATGGTTCTAAAATCTATGTACCAGTAACTCAATATATATATTTGTTAATATATATTTGTTAAACTATAATGTACCTCTTTATGTTTATCAGGGCATTATGGAAGACCACCATTATTGGTGATAATGAGTCACCCTGTCTAAATATCAGAAATAAATAAATAAATAAACAAATAAAAAATAAATAAATACATATGTGATCTAACAAAGTCCCTATCATCTCCTCTTTGGTTTCACAGGTTACAAAGGATGCAAGAAGTGACGTGGAAGAAAGTGGCTCAGAAAGTGAAGAGATGGAAGAAACTAACGGGAAAATGAATCACAATCACAACTACACCAATCACGTCAATTCCAATTCCAACTACAAAGCAGTAGCCAATCACCACTGAGCATCGTTTGAATTCATCCAATCAGGATGGAGCATTGGGGTGAAAGCAATCTCAACATGCTACATGTGAATGCCAATTTTTTACTCCACAGGGGGGATCGATGTAGAAGCCTACAGCCAAACCACCCTTCAGCATCATTTGAATGCGTCCAATCAGGATTCAGCCTGGTAAATTGAAAAAGAGCTCTGGTGAACTGGACAATGATCTCTGATAGAAAAAAACAACGTTATACTTCCCGTTTCATAAACAATTTGTTTGATTATGTTTAAAACAATGATTTAGTTTGAAGTGGAGATTATTGAATGTGTTATCAATATTTAAATGTGAATTTCATAGGTTGGATTGAGTATTCATAGAAACTCAAGAGGATGTGAAAATACAGAAGTTGATGTGGATAATGACCCAGTGCACACTTTAATACGAAGACTGAGGTTACTCTTAGAGAGGACTGAAAGTGCATGTACCGCTTGTGCTTTTTATGGCTAAATAACCAAATGTTTTCTAACAGAACCTGATGCCTCCGACTGCCGAGGTATTTGTTTCACTTTTTTGAATGTTTAACACCCATTATGATGTCATGTCCTTCTACAGTGAAACCTGTCTATAAAGACCACCCAAAGGAGACAAGAAAAGTGGTCTTTATAGGCAGGTGATATTTATGTACAGGTGTCTATTATAGTACATGATTCAATGACAAGCCATTTTTCAAGGGGAACAAAAAATGTGGTCTTTGGAGACAGGTGGTCACTAAAGCAGGTTTAACTATATATTAACACATTCATTCATCCATCTTGTTTGAAGGAAGGTGGATATGGTTAGATTATGTAAATAACTGTATGCAAACTGATCTTCATGCTACTATAAGTACAGTCCCCCGTCCTGTGTACCCTCTACTGTTCATGAAATAAGTCATGTATTCAAATACTGGATCAGTCTTTTGTGGGTATGGGGTGTAAATTTTATTTATTTTGTGAGAATTTTTTGTACTTATTACATATTTTATTGTAATTTGGTGGATAAATGTTTCTGGATTGAAATAGGGTTGTCTTGTATAATAATATGCCTTAATTTGAGAAGTGCTTGCAGTTGGAAAAGTTTTGTGGGATACTTGTAAATGTAGACATGAAATGCTTAATATACTGACAAAATATTGATTACCGTTACTGAAACAAACAATGACAATTTCTTTGAAATTTGAATCGGTAGAGAATATTTTGGTTGGTTTATTTGCAGGAGCACTGTCCATGTATTCTAGTGCAAACCAAAGAGATTCGATCATACACAGTATGTCCTCCGTAGACTTGTCATAGCGCCCTCTATTTTGATTTGTAACCTGTTGGACATTGAATTCTCTCGTTCCCATAAGCAATGGATTAACTGATTCTGACTGGTCACTGTAGGTCAACATGTATTTCTTGACCCCAGAAATGATTGCAATGAATATACTGATATGTTTATTTTGATACAAGGTATTTTAATCCACCTGCATTTATATTCCATGAATGAAATGATCATCGCATACAAAGTATTATTGAAACAGAGTTGTATTCACTCAAAGTGCTTTCATGATTGCAATATTTAAACCGAAGGGTTGTTACTCCTAATGAAACAAATTTCTTTTCAAGGTCACTGAATCACATTACAAACTAATGCTTTTCTATCTCTCAGTATACTTTAATAATAACAATATATATAAATGTTGAGGAGGCGCGATAGCTCAGTTGGTAGAGCAGTAGTAAGGCATTAATGCTCATTTACCAGGTCCCTCAGAGAGGACCTGAAGCTGTCTGTCCTCTGGCTGCTTACTAACAAGCATTTATGCTTTTTTAGCAGTCAGGTAAAACAAATTAGCACCACTACAGTTACATATCTGTGCTTGTATCACCCTCTGGATTGTATTATTGTCTGTTATGGACTCACATTGCTTTTTTTTCCAGAGTTAAAGGTACTATGTCCCTTTTGCAGCCAGCCTCAAATGCTGTAGAACTTTGCAGGAATTATGAATATGTCATGTATGTCCTATCTGTGAAATTTAAACGTTAGCAGTGTCCTCATGTTCAAATTATGCAAGGAAACCCGTTTACTTGCTAGACTTCACTGTCAGACACTAGTGAGTGACTGACATTTACATGAGCATTTGTCTACATCAATAACCCACTTCTTGTGATGGCCAATATTAAACTGATTGAATCTTTGCGCAGCATAAAACGTATGACCATTCGGTACAATTGTCTGAAAATCAAGACTATTACTTTTGGGCTCTATAGCCCTAAAGTCAATTTGACAACTAAATAGTCATTATTTTCCCACTTGAAGACATTTTCAAGCCCCACCTTTTTTAGGGAAGTTCTAAACTAGTATTATCTTTCAAATGCAGTTGGAATTTAACTTGTTCATTTTGTTGGCCTGCAAATGGGACATAGTACCTTTAACACCCTTCTGGCTCTCATTTGGTGTTATGCCCTTGTGCTTATTTCTCACTCAGCATTATGAAATATTATCACATACATGTAATACATGTATTACCCATTGATCAGTAATGTCATTTGCTGAGAACCAGAATGGTGTTAACTCTTTGTAAAACCATATGAGTTAATACCCTTCTGCTACTGAACTGATGATTTGTAAGTCATCTTGTCGATGGCCAGTCTTACCGATGTATAAGATAAGATAAGTATGGTGCATTTGTTGACAGTGTTTTTGTTTTGTTTCGAAATTGTATAATTATTTGTAGGGAATGGAGAGGTTGATACAATGAATTTGGTTATATGTATAAAAACTAAACATATGACACTCTACTTTTCAGAGTACTATGATGTGCCATTGGGATTCAGGTATTCTGAGGACATCAGATGGAATTTCAAAGTTAATGTTTCTCATTCCAAAGTTACACCAATGTGTCTACTGCATAGATTTATTTATTATTGTTGCAAAGTTGTACAAACTCATTACTTTTGCCTTTCATTGCATTTTTATATCAGCATTATTCCATCCTTATGCTTCAACTCTGTCAAATGTCGCTGCTGTCTTGAATAATATGCCATTGTAAATCTCACATATTCATTATATCATCATGCATACATAAACAAGACAATTCAAATGATAATTATTCTGTACTCCCCTTCAAATATTATGATCATTAAGTATTCATGAAGACTGTTTTAAAATGTCAAGGGGACTATTAACAATCTCTTTATTTATTATGCTTTTATTGCATACATCTTATGTATATTGATTGATATGACTGGTTGCATGTGATTTAAAACTCTTTTCGTAGCAGGAAGATGACTGAATTATCTTGATATTATCAACATTTTTTTTTTTTTTTTTTTTTTTTGGGGGGGGGGGGGGAGGAGTGAGGTAAGGGGATATAATTATACGATTGTGAGAGAAAATTGTCTCTCCATGCCTTCATATTCACTCTGTACCTTTGTAACACATTGATTATTCTTATTCTATAGGGGGACCTAGTGAAAATGAAATGAAAAAGAAATGAATGAATTGTTGTATACTATACACCCTCTCTTCTACCTCTATTTTGTCTGCATTTTCACCATGAAAACCGTATACGCTATGCAAATTAATATATCAGGGGGGTGTTTCACAAAGATCGTAAGTCGAACTTAACTCTAAGTTGGACTTTAACGTTATGGAGCGCCATTTGTAGCCTTACCATTAAATATATTCAAAAGCAAAAATTCAAGTATTTTCAGACTTTTCATAAATTCCACATGAAGAACATGATATCTCCTTGTTAATAGAAAATATAAATGATTTGAATCAACACTTTATGCCTTTAAAATAACTTTTACCAAATATTTTCAAAGATGCTAACGGCTTTCCATAATTGTTAAGTCCAACTTAGAGTTAAGTTCGACTTAGGATCTTTGTGAAACACCCCCCCCCCCCCCCCCCCCCCCCCCCCCCCCCCTGATCATGGAATGTACCTAGTGTAATGATTTTGACATGTGATTGAATAGTCATTGCACTATTCCGTAATGATATCTTTCTGGACTAAATGTATGAATCGTTGATGAAATCAAGGATGAATTCTCCGGAAAGATTGATGTGGAGTTGCTTTAGTGCAGGCTATGATTGATTGTAATACTCAAGTACCGGGTTTGTTAAAGAGAAGGTTGAGTTCTGGGAAGAGATGACAAATAATTTGTGAGCGTTATCATTGTTATTATGCAAGTGTGGAAGAACATCTGATGAAACATGTTACCTGAAAAACAGGGCTCTTCAGATGCTCTTCACCTCTTCCCAGAACTCAACTTCATCTTTAAGTACTATATTTGTAGCATATCTATATGCATACTTGTTGCGATTGATGAAATGTATTTCAGTTGTTGTAATATGGCTATTTTTTAATGAAAGGTGTGTTTTCTCTGATTCTCTACTCTTTTATTCTCTCGTCTTGCTTTAATTCTACTTCATTATATTCTGTTTGTAAAAGTTACATATATTTATATTGTATTTTTTATTGCTATACCAATGGTAGTGATGATTTCTTGGGAAAGGTTAAACAGGTGAAACAATAATTTACAAGCTTAAAATCATTTCCATTTACATCTTCCTTTTTCTCTCATTAGATTCATAATAGCTTGTATTCTGTTTGTCATGCAAGATCTATATTTATTATATCTGTATGTTTATTCCAAATCATTTCTCATGAATTTTCTCTTTTAAAATCTTTGATGAGACTATATGTATAGTTGTAGAAGTTATCAAATTGTTTGAAATTAGATCGTGTGTGTTGTTGTTTGGTGATTTATATGAAATAGCTTGGTTAAAGTGTAGAACATAATATAGGCACAAGTTTCGGGGGGGGGGGGGCAGAGAGGGCATTGAAGGTATCGCAATTGTAATTATAGCTCCAGTCACACAGCAAAGCTCCAGTCACACGGCAAAGCTCTAGTCACACAGCAAAGCCACAGTCACACAGCAAAGCTCAGCTATCTGATAAATTGTTTTGTCTCATCTTATTTCCTGATTGCTATTTACAACTTATGGAGTTGTGAAGCTATGTTAAGTCATGTTAGGAAATCACTATATCGTGCCTGATTTGAATGTAAAATACTTGATGAAAACCAATGCAATCCCACCTGATTCTACCGTGCTTCAAAATACATGCCTTGAATTGAAATATAATTTTTTATTGATCTATAATTATGATATATCCGTTATCTGTACTACAAAGAAGATATATCTGATTGTGTGGGTCTTTGACTGTTATGTACATGTAACTTTCTATGTGACATTAATTTAGGTGTGTATTTTTATAAACAAAACTTTACAATGTATTAAACTCAACTGTCATCCAAGGCAAATTTAATTGAAACACGTTAGGTTGATATTTCGAAAGTAGTTGCTATACCGTATGATAATATTGAGTGTCATCGCCATTTGCATGCACTTCTACGCCATCATGACGAAGAAAATAATTCAAACTATAATTCCAACCGAGCTCTTTTCATCTCTCTTCTATTACGGGTCTTTGGAAGCAGATAAATTAGACAATGAACTTCATTTGTATAGCTGCACTATGTCCTCGTCGATCACGTATACATGAACTGCTGATGGGGGTTTTACCATTAAAAAAAAATAATTAAAAAACAGCTCCACACATCGGGGATAACTTGGGGAAAGATTGGTCGACACATATACATGAAAGATTGTGTTTTCGCGGATACCACCAATTTTTTGGAGACTATTGCTGATGTGTGGTGATGTTTGGAAATTTGTAAAATTCCCCGAATGCAAGATTTTTCTCGTGATTGATACCGAAGCTGTACATGGTGGTACTGACTTGTCTTGTAAAAGTACATCGTTGGCTTTATTGATATATGTATATGGTGTGATGTTTGATACCTTCGTTAATAAAAGTTCATTTGTTTGCTTATATAATTTTGTTGTTTTGTGTACCTAAATTGAGTAAGGATTAATCATAGAAAAAGTAGAGGCATAGCTGCCAAACGTGTGTCCTTGGGAGAGATGATTCCTCTCTTTTTCTACTTATTTCAGCAAGAACATTTCAAGAACATTCCTGCCATTTCACAACAAATTTATAATATTCCTAATTTTGTTGTGAAATGGCAGAAATGTACTTAATCAGAATGTGGATAGCGAGGGAAGGTTTGTTTGTGTGTGTGTGAGAGAGGGAGAGAGATTGAATGAGAGAGATGAGAGAGAGAGAGAAATAGAAGAGAGAGAGATAGAGTTAGAAAGAAGAGAGAGATAGAGTTAGATAGAAGAGAGAGAGAGAGAGGGGGTGGAGAAGGAGGTATAGATGGAGAAAAACAACGAGAAAGAAAAAGTAAAAGGGAAGGAAAAGCAACCGACCTGTACCATTATTAAATCCATCCGGATTTTCCGGTAGTTCTTGATACCGGTGTCGAAATATCCGGAACACATTTTGTGGTTAAGTCAGAAGACTGTCATTTGTTCTTCGACAATCCAATTTGGAAAGTAAAAGGCTCAAGAAAATCAATATAGAAGGCAGTGTTTCGATTGTGTCTTGCAAAATGCAATGTTGGGCTTGTAACCAGGGGCGTCGCCAAAGGGGGGGTGTGGGGGGGTGCGACACCCCCCCACCTGTCAGGATATTGTCGGTAAAATTGCGCTGCCGTCGGGAAAAAAGAGGAAAGGGGGAGGGAAAAAAAGAGAGGGAAAGGGAAAGAAAAGAAAAAAGAAAAGAAAAAGAAGAGAAAGAAAGGAAAAGAAAGAAAAGGGAGAAAAAAAGAAAAAGAGGGAGGAGAGGAAAGAAAGGAAAAGAAAGAAAAGGGAGAAAAAAAGAAGAAGAAAAAAGAGTAAAAGGGTAACAAAAGAAACGGGGGGGGAGAGAGAAAAGAGAGAGGAGAGGTAAGAGCCTGAGAGAGGAGGAGTGGGAGTAAAAGAGAGAAGGGGGTTGTTGGGTGGAGTCGTCTCGTCGAGGGAGCAAGACAGACACGGGTAAATATGTTGCTATGTCGGGTCAGCTGTGTCGGTATTCTTGCTCGATCCTCGTGAACTATATCAATGCAGAAGTTTGAAGTCGGTGAGATGTATATTGTCGGTTGGCCGACAAGTTTTTTTCCCTACGAACTGTTACTTTTTATCCGCTGTGACGACTTCGAGAGTGACTACCACTACAATACTTGTATTTTCTCGAAGTTTCACTTTCCTATAATATCAGCTAAAGAAATCAGAGGTTTAAAATTTTCGGGGAAACTAAATTCAAACAAGTTTTAAGAGTCAACAAGGGTACGACGAATCGTCTTCCTTTCTCTTTATTGTGATGAAACGCCCAAAATTCCGCGCTTCGCGCGAAAAGTGAAAACTTCATTTAAACGAGTCGAGAACTGTACAACGAATCGTCTTCTTTCTCTAATAATTTAATGAAACGTCAAAGCTTCCTCGCTTCTCGAGGAAGGGGGACATCTGAATTCAGATAAGCATTAAGATTCGAAAACAGTACACCAAATAGGGCTTATTAAGAGTCGAAAACGGTACAAACGAATCGTCTTCTTTCTCTAATAATTTAATGAAACGTCAAAGCTTCCGCGCTTTGCGCGAGAGGGGGAAACTGAATTCAGATGAATAGGGAGTAATAAGCGTCGAAAACGGTACGACGAATCGTCTTCCTTTCTCTATATTGTGATGAAACGCCAAAAATTTCGCGCTTCGCGCGAAAAGAGAAAACTTCATTTAGACGAGTCGAGAACGGTACAACGAATCGTCTTCTTTCTCTAATAATTTAATGAAACGTCAAAGCTTCCGCGCTTCGCGCGAGAGGGAGAAAATGAATTCAGATGAATAGGGAGTAATAAGAGTCGAAAACGGTACGACGAATCGTCTTCCTTTCTCTATATTGTGATGAAACGCCAAAAATTCCGCGCTTCGCGCGAAAAGAAAAAACTTCATTTAGACGAGTCGAGAACAGTACAATGAATCGTCTTCTTTCTCTAATAATTTAATGAAACGTCAAAGCTTCCGCGCTTCGCGCGAGAGGGGGGAAACTGAATTCAGATGAATAGGGAGTAATAAGCGTCGAAAACGGTACAACGAATCGTCTTCTTTCTCTAATAATTTAATGAAACGTCAAAGCTTCTGCGCTTCGCGAGAGAGGGGGAAACTGAATTCAGATGAATAGGGAGTAATAAGAGTCGAAAACGGTACGACGAATCGTCTTCCTTTCTCTATATTGTGATGGGACGCCAAAAATTTCGCGCTTCGCGCGAAGAGAGAAAACTTCATTTAGACGAGTCGAGAACGGTACAACAAATCGTCTTCTTTCTCTAATAATTTAATGAAACGGTCAAAGCTTCCGCGCGGAGGGGGAAGCTTTATTAAGAGTCGAGCAAAGTTCAACGAATCGTCTACTTTCTCTAATAATTTAATAAACTCCAAAACTTCGCGCGGGAGGGGGAGAAACTAAATTCAGACAAGGATTAACAGTAGAGAACGGTACAGCAAATCGTCTTCTTTTTATAATAATTTAATGAAACGTCAAAGCTTTCGCGCTTCGCGCGGGAGGGGGTGGGGGGGGGGAACTTCATTTAGACAAGGATTAACAGTCGAGAAAGGTTCAATAAATCGTCTTATTTTCCTAATAATTTAGAGGCCTGTCACCCACATCCCCTAACGAGCGCTCTTTAAGTGATTCGCTTGCTCACTACCGCCCTCCCTAAAATAAGATCCTAGCTCCGCGCCTGCATTGAAATATATCAGCTATGATGCTGACTAAGTTGACGAAATAATTCGAATATTTATGTCGTCGAGGAAAATGACCATTTGCGCATATGCAAGTACTATCAGGGATATGTGAGTTTATAGATAGTCCATAGGAAAAACAATTTAGCCTTCGGCCCGGGTTTAAAGGATAAAATTTGTAGATATTGGACATTTAATTTTGTCGGTAATTGGTCGCTAGTTTTGTCGGTAATCGTTGGCCTCTACACCCCCCCACTGAAAAAGGTCTAGCGACGCCCCTGCTTGTAACGAGCAAGTTTAGTCAGAAAAAAAAATGATACAAGCCATTTTTAAAAGAAGGCCTTGTACATGAGCCATCACAGCCCGGTTAGCTCAGTCGGTAGAGCATGGGACCCTTAATCCCAGGGTCGTGCTGGGTTCGAGCCCTACATTGGGCGACCTCCTTTTTTTTTCCCCGATGTCCGAATACATGCATATCAAAGCCCAAATTGGTATGAAACGCGACCCTCATATCACCACATATTATATTGGGTGGTATTCTCGAAAGCGGACTAACTTTAGTCCATTGTTTAAGCCACCGACTAAGTATAGAATGCCAAGTGTCCATAGAATATATTTTTGAATAATTTGATATGTCCCTGAATTACCATGTAACATTGTTATATCATAGTTATAATGTTGTTTATTAATTTCGTTATTACATTTTATTTTAAAGTTATTCCGCTTTCGAGGATACCACACTTGTCTTAGGACATTGGAAGAAGAAAAAAAAGGAGGTCGCCCAATGTGGGGCTCGAACCCACGACCCTGGGATTAAGAGTCCCATGCTCTACCGACTGAGCTAACCGGGCTGTGATGGCTCATGTACAAGGCCTTCTTTTAAAAATGGTTTGTATCATTTTTTTTCCTGACTAAAGTTGAGTTTCTTGAGCCTTTTACTTTCCAAATTGGATTGTCGAAGAACAAATGACAGTTTTCTGAACGTCTGAATCATGAATCGAATTTAATGCGAATTGTGAATTTAATTTAATCCGAATTATGAATTGAATTGAATTACTTAGTCTGAATTAAAGGCTGAATTTGATTTCAATTGTGAATTTAATTTAATCTGAATTATGAATTGAACGCGACCGGGATTTGAATTGGATTTGATCAGGATTAAGAATTGAATTTTAGTCTGCATTTTGAAATATCGCATTTCATGTTATCTATGTTCAAGTAAAATGTACTATTCTGTATTCATTTGTATCTTATTGCTGTCTATAATCTGTAATCTTGTATTGACATGCAAACGAAACAAATTTCCAATCATTGGACAATAAAATGTGAATTGAATAGAATTGAATTGAATTATGTTTAAATGCAAATGTTGCAAACATTAGTATTTCTAATATTCCAATTTGAAATCACCTTCTTCTTATACACAGATTACACTGATCAAAATTAATCTTGCAACATATCAAAAGAAAAAAAAAAGCATGCCACATCTTTACATTGACTGTAACTTATTCATCTGAAAAGCAATAGGCTTCAGGAAGACATGTGTAAGCATTCGTATACTGAATTCTAGTGATTACAATCATTTTTAGAAAAAACGGTGTACAGTTTTAGAGACCCCCTCACTATGCACCCCAAGTTTGTAGATGACAAAATAGGCCAAGACAATTGTCAATTCAAATGCAAATACACATTTATTGACAAACAATGATAAATGATAAATAATGATAAACGTGTGTAAGTATAACACATTATGTCATAAACCCGTTTCTAATATTTCAATTCGGACCTCTTTTTCTCGTGCACAGATTGCGACTTTTAAAATTACTCTTCAGAAGAAACAGAAAAACATGCCACATCTCAATATTAGTTGTGCCTTATTCATCTGAAAAGCAATAGGTTTCAGAAATACATGTGAGCATTCTTATAATGGATTATAGAGATTACAATCATGTTTAGAAAAACGGCGTACAGTTTCCTTGTGTTCCCTACTTTATAGTCTAGACAATTTAATAATTAGAGATCCCCTCCCACCCCAACTTTGTAGATGACAAATTAGGCCAAATCAAATGTCAATTCAAATTCAATTACTATTGTATTGATAAGAATCCAAACATGATTGTAGGATCATTCTCAGACGGCCACATAATGTTTAAATGTCGCCAAAATGAACAAGTATAACACATTATGTAATAAACATGTTTCTAATATTCTAATTTGAAATCCCCTTCTTCGCGGTAAGTGCAGATGCACGGATAAAAATTACTCTTGCAACATATCAGAAGAAACAGAAAAGCATGCCACATTTAAATATTAGTTGTGCCTTATTTATCTGGAAAGCAATAGGTTTCAGGAAGACATAATTATGAGCATTCTTATACTGGATTCTAGTGATTTTAGAGGTGTTTTGGTCACGTGGAAAAGTCACAAACTGCAGATCACAAGGTACAGATTTCGAATACCAGCCCGACACTAACGCCCTTTGGCAAGACGTTAATCTACGTGTGCCACTCTCCACCCAGGTGCTTAATGGGTTCCCGGTAGCGTCCTTTTTTATCCTACGGACTTTTAAACTTGACGCATGCAAAGAGGTCACAAACAATTGGACTTTGATTATTTATTGCTTTGCCTCACTATTTATAAAGGCAAAAAATTAAATAGACTGAGATTTGAACCCTCACGTCAACTCCAACGTTCTATTAGTATCACGCTGTCTTTACCGATTGAGCTAGCGATGAGTTGACAAAAGAACTATTTGTATAATTACTATCACCCTATTAGCCACCCTACCGGATTCCACGTGCGCATGCGCTGGTTTTCTTCGCGAGTGCGCATGCGCAGGTTCCCCTCGCGAGCTCAAAGTTCGTAGGGAAAAAAAAATTGCTTCCCGGTACCCATTTAGCCCACCAACCCACTAGTCAATGCCCACAAGTCTCCGGGAAGCGTTATTTTTTTATGCGGCACAGATTGGGGCATGGCGCGTGTTAAACCTATGGGAAGTACGTTCT
Source organism: Strongylocentrotus droebachiensis (assembly GCA_035222895.1). Classification (NCBI taxonomy): domain Eukaryota; kingdom Metazoa; phylum Echinodermata; class Echinoidea; order Camarodonta; family Strongylocentrotidae; genus Strongylocentrotus; species Strongylocentrotus droebachiensis. The sequence goes on from JAVYIG010010834.1 coordinate 31,124, forward strand.
TTCCCTTCTGAATAGTGTCTGCACGTACGTGAGACTAGTCATGTTCGCTAGCGCATTAGCGCTGCGAAGAAGTTTGTATATCCATCGCGAACTACGTGTTTAGATAACATTCCTCTTCGTTTAAGTTAGTTAAGTTTTATTGACTAATTATTGTGATGTTCTCCTTATTGACGTGCTGCCTCCTCTTCAGATTTCCAATTTGATTTTAATTGTTGATGTAACTGATTTTTCATGCGGTAGTGGATTACATGTAACACTATTAAAAACAGACCTCTGCTACTTATACTGTCTAGGACCCCGTTCTCACTCAGTTTGAGAGCGCTCCAAGTTAGACGCTCCAGACCGCTCCAGAGGAACGGGTCTTGAGGAACGGTTTGCGAGCGTTCACACTCCGAGCAGTTTGTATGGCTCAAACCGCTCCACGAGTCAAAGTGGTCTTGTTGCTATGGCAGCTCAGGTAGGCGGGTCAATTTTTTCGCGCGCGGAATCCAAACCGTATGTACCGTACTATACTACATGTTTCGCACGCAACGTCACTAGCTCACTTCCGTTCAAAGTACGCTTTCCGTTCACATTGCACGTTAGAGCGCTCTGGAGCGCTCTTAATAAGACCCGCTCCTCAAGACCACCTCGGAAGGTGGACTTCTGGAGCGGTCCAGAAGTCCGCTTCCTGGACCACTTTGAGCGTTCTCACTCACCTAAGAACCGCTCCTGAGGAGCGGGTCTTAGTAAGAGCGCTCCAGAGCGCTCCAACGAAGTGAGTGAGAACGGGGTCTAGTACGCACACGACCAGTATTAGTCTGTAAATCAAGACCCCTTTTTTTTAAAAGCCCCAATCTGTGCCGCATAAAAAAATAACGCCTCCGGCGTTGGAAGAAGGAAAACAAAAAGAAGGAGTTCGCCCAATGTGGGGCTCGAACCCACGACCCTGGGATTAAGAGTCCCATGCTCTACCGACTGAGCTAACCGGGCAGTGATATGTACACCTGTCTCTTTGAATCGAACGAGAAAAAGATGTCTGCATGTTTCTTCCGCCCTCGACCCATTTTAGTTCTCTAAATTGACTTGTTTCACTCCCCTTTAGCAAATTCGTGTAGACACATTTATTCTTTGTTAAAATATAAGAATGATGTTCGGATTCTAATAAATAAATTCGTATTTGAATTTGAATTGGCCTGTTGTGTCATCTACAATGTTGGGGTGGGGAGGGGGTCTCTGTTAAATAGTTTAGACTAAAGTTTTGAACATGAGGAAACTTTACACCGTTTTTCTAAAAATGATTGCAATCACTATAATCCATCATAAGAATGCTCGTATGTCTTCACGAAACCTATTGCTTTCCAGATAAATAAGTTACAGTCAGTATCAAAATGTGGCATGCTATCTTTTTCTTCTGATATGTTGCAAGAGTAATTTTAATCGGAGGGGATTTCAGATTGGAATATTAGAAACGTGTTTATGACACAATGTGTTATCATTATTCATTTTGGCATCGGTGCATAACTTGATCATGTAAATTTTTTCTTTCCAAATTCGGAAAAAAACTACAATAAAGTTAAGAAATAGTCTCCACATTTAAACATTATGTAGTCATTGGAGGGTCACGTTTCTACCAATTTGGGCTTTGATATGCACACTAGTCTTTGGAAAGTAGAGAAGAAAAAAAGAAATTCGCCCAATGTGGGGCTCGAACCCACGACCCTGGGATTAAGAGTCCCATGCTCTACCGACTGAGCTAACCGGGCTGTGATGACAACTCATTTACCAAGCCAAATCGAATCAGAACAAAATGTATGCATATTTCTTACGCCCTCGACCCATTTTTGATCTCTTTATTTTACCTGGTTCATAATTATGGTGGCCCAGGAGGGACATCGCGAATCATAAACTAATAGTTTTTTTTTCAGTATGTATACCATAGTTTCACCCCTTTTCGCAAATTCGTGTAGACACAAATGTATCCTTTGTTTAAAAATGAGAATGAATCTACAATCATGTTCGGATTCTAATCAGTACATTTGTAATTTAATTTGAATTTATATTTGTCTTCGCCTAATTTGTCCTCTACAAAGATGGGGTGGGGAGGGAGGGGGTCTCTATTAACTAGTTTAGACTAGGATCGTGAACATGAGGAAACTGTACATCGTTTTTCTAAAAAATTATTGTAATCACTATAATCCATCATAAGAATGCTCGTATGTCTTCATGAAACCGATTGCTTTCCAGATAAATAATGCACAACTAATATTTAGATATGGCATGCTTTTCTTTTTCTTCTGATATGTTACAAGAGTACTTTACTTTTCATAGGGGCAATCAGGGGATTTCAGATTGGAATATTAGAAACGTGTTTATGACATAATTGTGTTATCATTATTCATTTTGGCCACAATGTATAGCAGGCATGATCATGTGAATATTTTCTATTAGAAGGCGCCCCCCCCCCCCCCAACAAAAAAAACAAAAACAAAATACAATAAAGTTAAGAAATAGTCTCCACATTTAAACATATGTGGACATCTGAGGGTCACGTTTCTACCAATTTGGACTTTGATAATATTATGCACACTAGTCTTTGGAAATTGGAAAACAAAAAGGGAGTTCGCCCAATGTGGGGCTCGAACCCACGACCCTGGGATTAAGAGTCCCATGCTCTACCGACTGAGCTAACCGGGCTGTGTTGTACACTGGGGTGGGGAGGGCTTCTCTTTCAAATTGTCTAAACTAGATATGTGAACATAAAGAAACTATACACCGTTTTTCTAATAATGATTGTAACCACTAGAATCCATTAAATGAATCGGCTAACATGCATCTTCATGAAACTAATTGCTTATCAGACTATAAATACGTTACAGTCAATGTCAAGATATGGTATGCTTTTCTTTTTCTTCTGATATGTTGCAAAAGTACTTTTCATCATCTGCACATAGTATAACACATTATGTCATAAACACGTTTCTAATATTCCAATTTGAAATCCCCTTCTTCTTATGTGCAGATTGCAGCGATGAAAATTACTCTTGTAACATATCAGAAGAAAAAGAAAAGCATGCCACATCTAACATTTAATGTTCAAGTTGTGCCTTATTTATCTGAAAAGCAATAGGTTTCAGGAAGACATAATTATATAATGGATTCTAGTGATTGTAGAGGTGTTTTGGTCTCGTGGATCGGTCACAAACTGCAGATCACAAGGTACAGGGTTCGAATCCCAGCCCGATACTAACACCCTTTGGCACGACGTTATTCTACGTAAAGCCACTCTCCACCCAGGTGCTAAATGCGAAAGTAAATGTAGTTTGCTCAGCATGTTTGAGCGTCTGTAAAAATGACGCCTGGCTGGAATGCTCCCCAGGGAGTGGAGAATGTGCATAATATGTGCAGGGAAGCCTGAATCCGATGACCGGGGTAATATCATATCTGTAAAGCGCTTAGAGACATCGTTGATGTATCAGCGATATATAAAAGCGTAATATATATATTTTTTAATTACATTGTATTGTATTGTATTTTAGAAAAATGGTGTACAGTTTCCCTATGTTCCCTACTCTAGTCTAAACCATTTCTATAATTGTTATCTTTTAACAAATGATACATGTGTGTCTATACGAATTTGCTAAAAGGAGGTGGAACAAATAAAACAAAAAGCTCTAAAATGGGTCGAGGGCGGAAGAAATATGCAGACATCTTGTTTTGTTATGATTCAAAGGGGTAGGGTACATCACAGCCCGGTTAGCTCAGTCGGTAGAGCATGGGACTCTTAATCCCAGGGTCGTGGGTTCGAGCCCCACATTGGGCGTACTTATTTTCTTCACTTTTTCCTCATTTGTCTTTCTCGTATCTCGGTGCCTCCTACTTTTTGGACAGATTTTGTTTTCTTCTTCTTGCACAAGGTAATAATAACTAGGTGACTAATATGTGAGAAGGAAGGCAGTGATGTTCCTCTCCCCCCCCCCCTCCCTCTTTTCTTCCTCCCTCTCTTTCCCTCCCTCCCTCTCTCTCTCAGTCTCTCCCTCTCTCTCTTTCACTCTCTCTCTCACCTTCTCTCTCTCTTGCTCCCTTCCTCCCTCTCCCTCTCACCCTCTCTCTCTCTCTCTTTCTCTCTCTCCCCTCCCTCTCCCCCCTCTCTCTCTCTCTCCCCTCCCTCTCCCCCTCTCTCACTCTCTTTTCAGTATCCATTTCTTTGAATATAATATATGCGAACGTTAAAACATTGTCATGTTTGTGGAAGACTGAATTCAGCTGACCTTAATTTTCTAGCAAAAACAAATTTCATGTGTATTTTGCACAATCAAGGGACAACGGAAATTCACATGTTTATCCTCCTTCATAATCAGATAATGTGTGTTAAGTTTATTTTGATCGAATTCGACAGGGCATCGGGGAATAAAATCGGTTTGGCGATTACAAGGCTGCTATACATTGAGGGTACACTTGACTCTAAATCCAAGGAATGATTGAGGGTTCGAATCCCAGCCCGGCACTATAGAGTACCGAAGCTGTGACGTCATAAAAATCTATTTTTAGAATTTCTCAATTTTTTCTTCATTTTCCGAAAGAGCATATAACACTGAGTTCCTATAGGACATATATTTATTCAGATGGTTATATCTCAGCCAATATTTAACATATCAAACTGGTTTTCGACATTTGGAAATTATTTGTGATGCTCTTTCGGAAAATGAAGAAAAAATTGAGAAATTCTAAAAATATATTTTTGATGACGTTACACTTCACCACTCTATATAACGTCCTTTTGCAATACATTGATCCACACTTGCCATTCTCCATCCAGGTTCAAGTGGGTAACTGGTAATCGCTGGGGTAATAATAATAATTGCAAGGCTATCAGAAAGAACAGCATTGAATCTGATTAGGTTTCCCTGGGTACACATACAAATTATTATCAATAGTAGTAGTAATGTAGTTATGGATAACACATCCGTTGTTATTTACAAAAAAATGATAAGTCTTTGGAAACAATAATTATTTCATATTTCAAAATACATTTTATTCTTGACATTTTTGGCACCGAAATATGTCACCGCATTTACACTTTGCCAGTAAAAAAGTTATCTGCGTTTATCTTTGTTTAAAAACGAATATAAATCATCAACAGAGCTTCATGACTCGACGGGTCGAAATCTTTTACGATACCATATCTTCGTTTGAAACATCACAAATACAAATGTATAAGAGAGTTTTAAGTTAACAGAGGCAGTCAACATTATTGTTCTGTGACTTAATAACATGTTATTTCATTTACAAATACTTTCATACAGCTTTGATATAGAAATATAAAATGACAAAATATTATATGATACAATAGACAGCACATAATGTGATGTATTCAGCCTTTCTATTAAAACATAAAAGCACTGTGGCGTTCATGACAAGACCTCTGGACTGCATAAAATATTCCTATTATCAAAGTCAATTCTGTAAGACCTGCTTACAAGAATAACAAGACAATACTTTACTCGACAGAAAAAATATCGTTCTCCAGAAACCTGGGAACGCGGGATCTCTGAACTTAAGAAAAAAAGCTACATAAAATGTTCATTTTCGAAACCATTGCATATACAACTAGATGAAAGTACACAGGAATGATGGAGCAATCAATGAACATCAAACGATGATTTAATTTCATAATCGTTATCTCTCTAGAAAGTAAAGGAGTCCAATAACCATGACAACCCGGTCTTAACTTGATTGCAAAGCGAATGTTTGAGAGATATATACATAAAAGCAACTTCCAATAATACTCTTATCAAGGCGAGTGTCAAAACGCCGTTAACATATATAGTTTTGGATATTTCCCAAATGGGGGTGAGATTTATATCATTAATTTATTGCATGCCAAACAAAATCAATCATATTTCCTTTTATATTGAATTTGTATGGTGTTGCAATGTTAAGATTATACTGCACGCTTATTCCCAAGATGAATGCATCGAAAGCATATTATTGTCTAAGGTTATGTTGTTGTTATTACTGTTACCGTTGATTACATCACGAGTTTTTAAAATCTATTTATGGAATATGGATACATCAGTTACCCCAAATTGGTTGGGGATTACATTAACTATTTCATTTTTTTTACATGGTGTCGAAACCAAAAGTGGCAATATCATGACTACAAGCACATGTAACATGTTTTTGTTTTACATTCCAATGAAATCAGATGTTAGCTATACTGAAAGCGTGAATATTGTGTGTCAATATTTCTGTAAATATTATGACCATTTCAGCACTGGTTAAAGGGCTGGATATGGTTAGTGATCCCTCGAAAAATCATTATTTTTAAATGATATCAGTTAACATCTTCGACTACCAATAGTTTCAATAATATATTACTTCTAAAAAATTCAAGAAAATATTTCCTCCAGATGATAGATGATAAGGGTTTTTATAATGTTTTTCATTTCAAGACGATCATTTTTAATGAGAAAGAAAAGAATACATTCAGTATTATTCTTTGCCAGAAATGATCGTTTTTCTTCCAAAAATGATTCCAAAGTGGATAAGCCCCTCACCTGTTCACGTTATAATCACAAAGAAATGTGTTTTGTTAACGTTGTCATAACATCCATGTTATCGAGACTAGAGGCAACATGAGTATTGATCGATTTCCCTCATGTTAGGGGTGGGGGTTGGGGGGGGGGGGGGGTAGGAGACCGCGGAGGGGTGGCGGGCTGCCATCTGGCCCAGAATCAAACACTCCTGTGTAGTCCCCACATAGTGTAAAATCGTCTGTAATATCTGTTCAACACGTTAACAGAATGCATTTATCTCATGCTAAAATTAATTTACAATCCTTTTTAACCATTAAATTGATAATTTCGTTCTGTAGCATTCTGTTAATAGTGATTTCCTTCAATGGCAAGTCATTTTAGTTAACCAGAGCTTTTATGAACGAAATTGTGTAAACACAGATATGATTTTTTTTTCAAAGATCCAACTTATGTCATCACAACTACGTCCACGGCACCATCATGTTGAAGAGACGAGTCAGTTTCGATCCGGTATCCGGTGCGGCCGGTTAGAAGGCAAAGACAGATAGTTGCGTAACTACTAGACCAACTCACATATCAATATTTTGCCATTCAGTAATTTTACCATCGGCCAATCAGTGTGTTTATATTGTTCTGCTATAATGCCTTAATCAACAAATGCCTATTTTTTACTTCTTTTCTTTCAGACATCAGCTTCTTTCACAACTGTGTTGATATTGTTGCTATGGTAACTGTGAGCGGGAGACTTCTTATTTTTCCTCCTGGTTGATCGGAACGAAGAGCGCATGGATGAGATCGTTCTGATGATACTGGCTTGCTCAGGGATCTCTGTACATCGGCATTTCAACATGAAACCAAAGACTTGCTTGAAATAAGGATGCTTGGTCGCATAGATGAATGGATTCACGCAGCTATTAAAAAGCAAGATGGCGGCTGTCCACGGGATGGCAGGATCACTTGGTGGGATCATGAGTGACACGCAATAAGGCGACGCGCACAGACCAAACGCGCAGACGACGAACAACATATTTTTGGTAATTTCTACTTGGCGCCTGTTGAGCCGCTTCTTGACTGATTTGTTTGGTTCATGATGCGGTGTGCTATTCGGTGACGATCGCTTCGTATTGGTGACCGACGTGTCGGAAGAATCAGACATCGTCATCGTTTTCATGTGACGTCGAGTATGGAGGAAGATCTTGATGTAGCAGACGACCACGATCACGAGAGGTACTGGATACAAAACAGCGGCTTGGAGCATGCTGTAGTAATCGGACAACGGATGGGCCGTCTTGTGTGAGCACGTCTTATATTTGACAGCGTATCCGAGTTCGCCGAGTCCACACAGCGGCGGGATCAACGACACAGAGAAAGGAACTAACCAGCAGATGGTTAAAATGATAGCGTTGTTTCTTTTCGTGTAGATGGCGCGGTATGTTTTAAGCGGCCTGGTAATGATGATGTATCTATTAATGGCTATGGTTGCTAGGCTGTAGAGACTGCAGCCACCGCAGGTGTATAGCACCAGAGCAGCACCTGCACATACCCAGTCAGGTAACGGCCATCCACTGAAGCTCAACAACGCAACCGTGTTCCATGGCAGTACACAGCACGTCAAGAGGTCAGCCATGGCCAGATTGACCACGAAGACATTGGTGATCGTTCTCAGTTTCCTGCTCAGTGCAACAGCCAGCATTGTCAGTCCATTGCCGGTGAAGCCCACGACGAAAGCGATGATGAAGATGACTGCGAGGATGATTCGCTGGACCGGATCGTTGAAAACAAAGTTTCGACCGTCACTGCCAGCCGTCGTCGTCGCGGAAGTCGAGGTCCAATGCGAAGTCTGGTTCATCAAGACGTCAGCCATCGTGCCAGTCTCCATTGTCTGCCAATCAATGAAAAGAGAGAATATGTTGTTACTATTCATATTGATACAAGATTACACAATCATTAAAGAGTCGGGTTAACAGTATATCGCATGACAGCAAAATAATTTAAATGTCTCGGACGAACCATAGATTGACTGGCGTTGGCTAAATTAGCTAAGACATTGACACATCATGGCAGCAAACAAGCTAAACTTTCGACACACCAAGAGGAGAGGAGCAGAATCCGTTACTCAAACGCAAACACGAACAAGTTACTTTGGTCTCTTTCGAAGTCCTTTATACGCATACACCTGTCACCACAATGAGGACCCCCAAAACAAACTTTGCTCATTTATACCGTGCTCAAGTTCACCTGATGAAAACCATTTCATTCATAAATTTACACAACAATACCAATATGCCTACTTGGAATATAGTTGAGTCTATACGCACCGTCATTTCATTACTCAGAGTAAACATAACGCACCTATTTAGAAAGTGACTAGCCTGGCAACCATACAGGAAAAGGGAATAGCAATCTCATGGTTATGATTAAAACATAAACATGCATTGTGACGTCACTGAGTTGACCTGATATCATGACGCGACAGAAGATATCAGTCATGAATGGAAGACACTATGAACATGACGGAAAAAGAAAGAGGAGAAAATATACCGTCTCTCATTCTACCCTCAACAATTGCTGTGGTAGACAAAGGAACATCCATTCACTGCTACTGCTACAGGTGTCACGCATATTCACCTGTTCTACACAATTGTGCACATAATAGCAGTGAAAGGATGTTCCTTTGTCTACCACAGCAATTGTTGAGGGTAGAATGAGGAACTGTATATGTTGTCCTCTTTCTTTGTCCGTCATGTTCATAGTGAGAGTGAGTGGGCACGAAGGGTTTATTGGAGACTGCTACACACGAGGCGTTATGGCTGACGTAAGGCTGCGTCAATGACTAATGCGTTCCCTGACGCGACATGATTGTGAGAAAGACTTAGTAATAACGCCTCGTGTTAAAAATGATAACGCTGAAGATGATGATAAACAATAAACGGATTTGATTTTTAAACATCTGTCACATCTGGCCACTGAAGAAGAGTGTGACACTAACCTGTTTCTTCTTCTTTTTTCGTTTTTTGACAAGTCATCGCCCTCCGCCTGCCGGCTGGATTTTTTTTTTTAGGCCGTTTTTTGGTTTTTCACATTATATTATGTTTATAGCGCCTTTTCCAGAGGATACAATTCGCTACCCCTTAGTCAATCAACAAATTGAGAAGAATTGTCGAGGTAAGATTTCAGATGTTTTTGAACGATTAATAGACAAGTGAAGTACTGTTTCTTAGAAATACAGGGAGTTTATTCCATAGGTGTGGGGCAACAGATCGAAAGGATTTGAAGCCAGTCTGTTTTGGGGGTTTGGGAATGAGAATGGAAGGAGTTGATTTAGATCAGAGTGAAAATGATGTTCTCTGCTGCTGAAATTAGTAAGGAGATGTATTGAGGAAGAGTGGTTAAAGATAAACTTGAGTTCTGGTAAATAAAAAATAAAAAAATTCTCACAGCCGGAATCCAACGAAACTTACACTCAATGTTCAAGATTGCAAATAAATGACATGTGCCAAACAACTGTGGTAAAAAATGTATAGTGGCTGAGTAATGAGCATACAAAATAAAGAAATCTGGGTAATTAATTAAAGGTAATACAAAGTTTTGGTATGGGGTCATGAATTTGGTTCCAATGAACATATATATTGGACGCATATGCGATCCTACAATATTCAGTGATCATTGTCGCGGTTGAAATCTATTCTAAAGTGATGAAATTGTAAATAATAAACTGTTTATGTTGTATAGCTCCCTCTCAAGGTCAAGATATTAATTGAGCTATAAAACAATGTTTGTTGATTAAAATCGACCGATCGGCTATTCCCGTTAGGAAATTATAGATCACAACTGTATATTCTGAGATTTTCATGGTCGCAGCTACCATTGCATGGCCGTAAGCGCTATTTTAAATTTTATCAAAATTTACCGGGAGCAAGGTAAATTTTTATATTCAATTTTTCTCGAAAGCAGAAGTAGTTTAGGGGCTAATTTTTTAAGTGCGTATTATACATCCACAGGGGCATCCAAATATATCAAAATTGTAAAGAATTTCTATCAGCCAATTTTCAAAATTTCCCAAAACTTTGTATTACCTTTAAGTAGGCCCGACACCATAATGCTTAACACAGGTTGCTATACGTGCAAATAGGATTTGTAGTTTTATTTTTATTTTAAATCAATGATGATGCCCAGAAAGTTCAAACAACCAATCTACTGCAGGGTAAACTATCCACAATAAATCATAGCAATTTTCTCTCAAAATACGATTCCCATAACAGAGCTCAAGATTAGCTTTAAAATCGCTTTAAAATTTTGAACAAGTACAAAAAGTGAATGCAAAACGAACTTGAACTACAAACTTTATGTGAAACTCGCAGATTTCACATCCTTATTTTGTTGGAATTTCGACAAACCGAAGTGAGCCTGGTTTCTTACATGTTTGATATCTTGTACATTTATTTATTTTCCAGATAATGTTAATAAATTCTTTTTCAATAAACTCTGACGCAGTCAGTACGTTTTGTGAGTGTAGTAGATACATTGTATAAAGATTATTTATTAAGTGTAGTGTGTGATTGTTATGTTTGCAAATTGATATAGGCAGTGATAACTTGATAAGGCAAGGTGTACTTTGGTCATTGTCTGTGACTCATTGTTTGCTTTTTTCTTCTTATGTTATTATATCAGTATCCGTGTTATTGATTAAATAGGATTCAGTCTTTGAGTAATCTCAAACTTCAGATTAGATAAATCACTTGTTTCATGTCTTAAAGATAACACAAACTTGTAACGAATTGCATTGCATTGTTTATGGTTTCGCCGACCCTATCTTATCGAACTTACACGTACTTATATAGTATGACTACGATGATGTACATCCGATCTTGTTTTGGTTTTGTTTTGGGTATTAAAAAATAAAATCTTGTTTTGTTTTTCTTCAGTATTATTAAACACAGGAGATTTGACATGTCTAGATTTCATGTAGATGCAGTCTCATACATACATGCAGTGCCATAATGGCAGCCATGATAAAGCCATGCAGGCTAATAACGGAGCGCCAGGAGTGTCAAGTCTGAGAGACATGAGCGCTATACAAGAACTCACTATTATTATTAAGTATATGACTCCACCAAAATACGAGAGTAACTTCGAACATGATCATTACCACGTTAACATGAATACATTCTTACTTTCTATTCTGTGACTAATTAAACCAAAATTAGTTGAGTTTCTAGAAAAAAAGAAGCGGAAGAAGTAGAATATTGTTGTTCAGTTATGAAAATATTTAACAGAAACTATTGTGAAGGGACTTTCATATCAAACCGGGAAAATTCTAAATGAAATTGCATAAACATGCACGTGTGAAAGGAAATAGGATTCATAGCAAAATTATTTAATGACTTTTTGCACGAGTGTTTGTGGTTTCATTTTGATTATACTCTATTTTTTTTAAAATAAAAAAAGAAGAATCGACCCAAATACCTTTCCCTCAGTTAGTGAAAGAGTGAGGGTGTCGGATAACATTGTTCAACGAGTTTGCAAATGGTATAGCTGCTGCATTTGCCCAAATGCAAATACCGTAAGTAATTGTCTTACAACAAATTATCCAAGTACTAAGCGGATATTACAGAATTATGGCGGACAATTAACGGTGATGAATTTACGAAGCCCCATAAATTATCAATCGAATAACTGACATTGAGAATAGTAGCATCTGTGAAGGCACACATAGTATCCATGACATGAAATTCATCCGTTAGCTTGGTTTTTTTTCCTATTTACGAGGTGTGGAGATCACAGCGCTGACAATGTTAAAAAGATAATAATGTTCACCTGAACTAGATAAGTTGCAAATGCATGAATATAGTCCATGTCCACGAAAAGTGTCCTTTTTGCAAATTTGCCAAAGATTGTGCCACCCATACGCCCTCTGCTCTGTTCCTACAGTATACGTTGTATATGCTGGTATATCCACCTGTCAATTCCTGTACCGATGAATTATCTGAATCTCAGTAAATAATTAAATAAAAAAGTGATCTTACCGATTTTGTTATCCTTCGAATCTCGTAGATTCAAATCACAATATCAACCAAACCTTATGATGATGATCCTGACATTCGTGAAGATATTCTTGAAAATTTAGAAAAATCAAACTTCCATCAAGACAACTTCTATCAATGGCACATACGACCTGTCTGAACCTACCCCGCGTCAACATTCAGGACGCGTTACCTTTTAGCGGTAATTCTATTTCACTATTTTTTCCGGTGACTCTGTCGGAGTGGTGTCTACTTTCTATATTTGGAATGTTTTCAATATTTTCACCTTAACTTTGATCGTGACGTGACCGTGACCAAGTGAAAATGATTTTTTTTTTCTCTTTCATTCTGACAGATCTTTAAGAAATAACTATGCCTAATATTGATGAGCATGGGGTAATATATTCAGAAGTACGAGCAATTTACCCGACTATACCATGTTATGTATGTTAACCAAACACCGCCCAAAAATGATTCGACAATGGTCGTTATTCCCCCCCCCCCAAAAAAAAAGCCATTTTCAAACCCTTTCGTTTTGAGGGAAGTTCTAAATTAGTATTGTCTTTTAAATGCCGTTGGAGTTTAACCTTTTAATTTGTTGGACCTGAAAATGGGACATACATGTAGTACCTTCAAGAAACTGCCCTTACATACGCCTATGGGCATTTTCAAGTTTTAGTTTGATATATTTTCAAGTTGCTGTTAAAGGGATCTGGTAACTTTGTCATAGATCCTTAAAGAAAATCCTTAATTTAACTAATGCTGCAATGATAATTATAAACCTTTAGGTTAGTCAGGAACCCCATGACTTTTACAGGCCGATCGCCCGTCTGATTATCAAGATATTTATGATTGCAAATCGAAATCAAATTTTGCGTTTGCCAAACGGTTTTCATAACACTACAGTCTATTGGGGAAAACGAGTATGGTAAAACCGGTCACTCAAAGTTTTTAATTTTTTGAGGCACTTCATGATCATTTTGAAGCGCAATTTTGTTTAGGGCTTCAATAGTACACCATATCACAGACATTGATAACACGTAGGGCCATGCATCTCAGATTTAACATTGTTAAACGATCCCTTTAATCCAGCTTGGCCTAAATACTCTGGCATCCTGGTTGTTCATAGTGATGTGTTAACAATTACTTTTTAACTTACAGTTCAATACAAGGCACCTATAAACCGGAAGCACACCAGCGGCCTTTTTTAACCTTTAGAAGAGAATCCTGTTAGTGGTTTAACACCATTTCGGATTATTATTGTTCGGTTACGAGATTAATTGCCCTGTTAATAGCCACCATAGTATTGTCGCGGCAAACAACTGTGTATATTCGTTGGGAGAATCCGGGGCATTATTGCGTAGGCCTATTATTTTGTAAGCTCAGGTTTTGTTTTCTTTTTCAAATGGTCTTTTTATCATTCCAGGTAGCAAGTAGCCCCCAGCATGATGTCATATCTACATCCGATGTTTTGTATAATCACGATAATAACAAGCTATTTTGCAAGGCACCAAGAAAGAGGAGAATGGAGAGAGCATTGAGCCTCATGCTCATACCAATAATCCTTAAAAAAAAAAAAAAAACACAGTCATCAAGTGAACCCGCACATCTTCTTCCGAACAACAATACCCTTATAAATCACATGAAGATTTTAAAAATGATTCCCAAATTATTACAGTTATCTTGCAATTTAGGTTTTGCTACTTTTAAGGAACTCTATAAGAAACACAATTGAGGACGACAGTGTGTTCGGATACTTTTTCAATAAAACTGACAGAGAACTTGGAAGTGAGTGGATGAAGACAGTTGAGTTGTGATGCAGTCGTCCGGTGATCATTGTCCCGGGGTCAGGGGCGGCGATCCCGGGGGGGACGGGGGGGGGGGGGGACACATCCCCCCTCAATTTTTTTAGGGGGGATCGTCCCCCCCGGAAAATTTGAAAAAGTGCAAACAAAATTGTATAGCATATACTGAATAATGACTGCAATACATTTTTAGGCTCCGGAGGGCCCAAGAGTGCAGCGTTTAGACTAATAAAATTGCAAAAAAATTCTCGCTCGGTCGCTACGCTCCCTCGCATAACATTCTTGTAAAAAATCTCGCATTTCGTCCCCCCGGTCATGAACAGAAATCGCCGCCCCTGCCCGGGGTAGAGGTCCTATAATTTCTTGAGATCACAAACAGATGCCTAATAATCACATGTCTTCAGAAAGACAAAGTCATACAAACACCGTATCAATTAGTACATTAACCACACCTGTTACTTTTAGCTTGCCGGGGCGGTAGGCTAGGATTATGTTTAATTATATAATCGGTGCGACAGTCTTTGTTTCATAATGTAATTGGAGTGAGGTGTATCTGTTGTCACTAGATGGGTCCAATCGTATAGTTACATATGCTACCGTGACCTCTTAGCACCGGAAGTAGTTTGTCAAAGTGTTTCCGTTCAGGGTACCCAAAGCACTTTCCGTCCGGTGAGATTGGGTGAGCTAGCCTTTAAATAAAACAGGTTTTACATCTGATTATCAAGGCACCATACTGACGCCTGGTTTATCTTTTTGACATTAAACGATAGACGACTCTGTTTAGCTTATAGGCCTATTTGCATGGTCATGTAATATGATATAATTGCGATTATTGCATGATTGTTATCATGACAGCCACCCTTATTATCGGTCCCTAATCGTAAGCGACTCGGAACCATGCAATCCATTCAAAAATGTGACGGAGATGAAAGTGAACGTTTGTAATGGAAACAAAAAATATAGCCTATGAAATAGAGAGGGATGAAGATAGTATGAGGGGAGAGTAAGAGCGAGAGAAAGAAAGAGAGAGAGAGAGAGAGAGAGAGAGGGGGGGGGGGGGGACTATTAGAGGCAACAGACGCAAGGTAGATCTCTGTATAAACTCCATGATATATAGCTGAACTTATGAACTTAACCACAACAAAACTAATTTGTTGACAACAACAAAATAAATTTAAACGACTGGTTTAATCGCAGATTGACCTCTGTAATTATTGCAGAGACAAATGCTTTAAAAGCTTCGATGCATTGACATCTGAACCGCGCTGATATAATACGCCTCGTTTAGAGTCGTTATATGTATTGTTCTGTAATTATTGGAGTATGCCCCGAAAGCCATTTGTTAGTGAACTTATGCCTCAGTCACAACTTTGCGTAATGCTGCGTATTTACGGCAAGCCTACTTCTATTTCTTGATATCAATAATTGAATTCTTGATATACAAAAATGATTTTCTGTTGTAAAGCAATGGTAATTCTCAATATCAAGAATTCAATTCCTGATATCAAGAAATAGGAATAAATGTTCAAACGGCTTGCCATAAATACGCAGCAATACGCAAGTCAAATACGCAAAGGTGTGACTGAGGCATAAGTTATATTGCTTTGCATGGTGAGAACATTTTGTAACAGTAGAAGTAAAACCCATTCCTAAAACAGCTCCGTCAACATCGAGTTGGTTCTCTACGCTTCCATATTAAAGCATACTACTTGCCGATTTCATGTCAACCTAGGCGTGACATTTATGATAATTGTCCAATTGCAGTCATCCTTGACCACAATGACACAGATTATCATTTGAATGGGCATATTAGTTCTCATCTCCGGTTCGCACAACACTAAGGACACTTAGGCTATGTCTGATACATGGTTTATGAAGGGTACATGAAATGCTAATAGATCTGATCTGAGAGCTCTCAGTTGGCTTCTTAGCACTTTCATGAATCCTGTTCCTATGAAAGGATATACATGACGTAAATCTGAAATAAGGTCGTCAAAGAGACATTCAGTCTAAATGCCAAGACATATCACTTTTAAAGTGCTATCCTATGGTTGACAAAAAAATAAGAAAGTAAAGAGAGAAGCATACGGAGATAGAGAGAGAGAGAGAGAGAGAGAGAGAGAGACGTGAACCCCCAAACAGAAGTGACGAATTTGAATGAGTCTTTTGCCAAAATGAGTTGGAAAATCAATATGGGGCCAGTCACCACGAAATGAGTCCAGTGTCGCATTAGGCTCAATCGTAGTAATAGCGATGTATAGTGTGTATGTACTGAAAATTGACCCACCTACCACATTTAAGATTTTTCCAAAAATCGACTTATTAAATTCTTTGTTTGTTGAAAGTTTCATTGAAATCGAATGATGGGAAGTGCGTTGTTGCTATGTTGTTGTTGACCAGACTATAATATGTTACGCATCATTAACTTTACACCTAATTATCTCAAAACTGGGTAATCCCATTGTTTATAAAGTCCAATTAGGTTTTTGTTCATATTTCTGGATATAATTTATCAATTTTAATGTGTGACCCCTTAATTTAAAGCTTACTTAATGTAGATTCATATAATACTTAAAAACAGGAATAAAAATTTGGACCAACTGGACTCATTTCGTGGTGACAGGCCCCATATGATGCCCTTTATGAAATTTACAATTTGTGATTTTTGTAAAATAAAAGACATTAGAATAATGTAAAATAGGTAATCCTATATATATCAACATTAATGGAACAGTGCAACCAAAACCGACTTATAATAAACCCTTGATCCCTTTGACATCAGGCATACCACGAGTTTCATATTATGAACATCGAAATTGGATTTTTGTTTTCTTTGTTTGTTTGTTTTTTGTTTTTTGATTCACCCTTAAATTTAAAAAAAAATAGACCCACTCATATTGCAGACTCACTCAAAACAGCATGGGGTTACATATTTCCAAGCTTATCAACTTATACCACGTAGATGCTGCTTGTAAGTGTCGGATATACAGTAGGCTTGCGGGTGCACCATGTATACCACCATGCTTATACGTAGCTTCGTCGCACCGCCAACCGAATTCACAACGACTCCAAGCCGAACATTCTTGGCTATTCGGGGTAATGTATTACATGCTCGGTCTCGTGTCGGTCTCATGAGTGTGACTGTTGTATCAATTTAGAAGTTTTTGTTTTCGTAGGTTAAGTCGTCGGTTAAATTGACCAATGATAAGTTATCAAGGCTGATGAACTTGGTTACATATCCTTTTGAAATACCAAGAATCAAAGTAACCAAGCGTAGCCAATACCTACATTTAGAAGTTTGTGTTTCAAATACATGTACGTAGGCTACTTAAACCACGAATAAGTCATATTATTATTAGAGCTTAGGAAAATGGATACATATCCTTTTATAAATTCTTAGGTTGGATTATACCAACCTTTATTAGTAGGGGGTGTGGTAAATTACCACTAAACGCAACCCTTTCCGCAAATGGTTGAAAGTCATGATTCATGTCACCAATTTATTTTCAATCATTACGCTTAAGTTTATAAACTATTTATTTGACCTGAGTCGTTGTGAAAGATTGTCAAACTTTATGTTAAACACTGTACACCGTTCATTGACATCTTGATATCTAACCCCGCCAACCCAACTGCATAGTCATGAATAGGTTAGAGAATAGGCCTTACTTAATTGACGGTTTTCTCCAAAATGAATAAACTTTTAACATCTTAATGAATAAATTAGAATGAGGCCAAATCTGAATGTGAAACGTAGCTTACTGAGTAAATCAACTTCAAAAATACTTTGCATCGTCTGAAATTTTGTCAAACTTTTGTCAAAATTGAACCTCAAATTCTTTCTTGCTCACTCTCAGAGTAGGTTGTGATCGCGTGACATTGACCAAATGAGAGATACGTAATATATAATGTCTGATAAATGAGGGAATATTCTTAGGTTTAGAACTAATATAGGAACCAGCAAAGGTCACATTCAGCAGGATAATATTGTAATGATAAATTGCAGATTGTATAAACAACGCATGAATGTCAATACCATTTTTTGGCAACAACGTAAATCGGGCCTGTAGCACAAGCCCTGTCATGATTATAAAGTAAAGATCGCTGTATTTACCTGCTACGTCGTTGAGAAGTGCTCCTCTCTACAGTCTAGAAGTATCAACTCCTTGATAATACTTTCAAACGAACACCACCACGATAAATATGACCCAAAATAATGTTTGCAGTTAGTTCACGGTTAATGGGCGTTTCGCATTATGAGCTAACACTGTAAACATTTCGCAGACAATTATTCATCAAACAGTATAGTCACTGAATCCATTGCAGTCAGACATCTTGAGACTCATAAAGAAAAGTTCCTTTCGTGGACGTTAAATGAAAATAATTATCTCTCCGGTGAACTACACGTATCATGGGCTAAGATATATTTCACCAAGCTGGTGTGCGTCTAGGTGTATGCGTAGAGGTATGTTAATAACAAACTGCGCTGGTTGAAGTTTCGACTGAGAACTGAAGCAGACGAAGAAGAGACGAACTTCAACTTGTCCGATGTTTATCGATTATTTCTGAATCACGACCCTCTCTCTTCGCTGTGAGCGATTGTGTTTGTCAACTGGTGGGTTGAAGCGAATCTATTGTCATCCTGATATCATAACAATCACACACCTTTGGTGACCTGGCAGGTAGGTTGGTCCCAAACACCGTGCGTTCCAAAAAGCCGAGTGGTAGAGAAGTAAAGCTACAGTGGGCCTGTTATGTATGTCACAGTCTGGAGCAGACAACACATACCTCAACAACTAGACCGACGACACCGGACACATTTACGTTAAACCAAATGGCAAATAGTCGTTCGGTTTGGAGTCGGTGTGGAGTTGGGGGAGGAGTGGAGGATTTGTAATAATCATTAAACACCATCTTGTGTAATCGGTTGTCTCAGGAGCTTGGTTAATTTGTTTAATAAAATGAAGACCTCCCCCCCCCCCCCCCCCCCCCGCCGAGAAGTTGTGATTTTTTACCGGATGGTATGAATGAAGGGGGGGGGGGGGGGGTTAAGAAGACATAAAAGGTAAAAACAATTCACATGGAGATCATATCTAGGACGTTCCTTGAATGAATAGTTATGCTTCAAAGCATACAACTCCCCGTTTCTTGCTTACCAGATCTAATTATCGTAGGATTTTTTAAACTAAAATAGTAAAAGCTCACAAAATAACCGGGAATAATAACAGATTGTGCTCAAGACCCGTGACGTCCACAAACGTCACTGTCTTCATTATGCATGGGTCATTAGATGATCTATGAATCAGTAGGTAATTAAATCATTAGCAAACCTCTCTCACAAATATTCATCATGCCCTCTGCACAGGGCAAAAACAAATCAAAATTCCAGAGAAAGCAACGATAATTATGAGAAAAACAATATTTTGGTTCAAATTGATAATGATCGTTTCAGTAATCAGGATAATTAGTTTTGTTTATTCATAAACAACGTACTTGGTATCAAAATAACGGATTGATCACTAATAGTTCAAAGGGGAGAGGTATTGGGGGTCCACATAATCTTCAGACAACCACAGTTGATGCCCTATTAGGCAAAGCTATACTGAAGAAAAACAAACATGAATACATTATTGTAGGAAAGGAAAAGGACAAAGCCCGTACAATTATGTAGTTAGTTCTGCTTGTGAACTTTAATGTGCTGGCAATGCAACAAAAGCCCATTACAACTGTTTAGCACAATGTGTTGTATGCCCCAAAACCCCTGTGGACTTCGTACCTCTTTGGCTATGGAAATTGTGCAGGAGCATTGATTTTCACCACTACCAGTAAATACAATTAAGTTTCGAATTGAATTTTATTACATATGATTCATATCCAAAAATATTTTGATTCCAACATTACTACAGGATTGGAGTACAATCATGTAGTTGTGGAGAGAGAGATATGTATAGAGAGAGAGAGAGAGAGAGAGAGAGAGAGAGAGAAGGGGGTGGTGTCATGAATTTGAGCTGCACATTGTGAAATAATGGCACTTTTGTATGGCAAATCATTAATACTGACTCAAGATATAAAGTTACGATTGTGGGTAGCTAAAAAAGCTTGTAACGATACTATCATAACAGCGATTCTTCCTGGATATAATATGATAGAGATGATAGTAAAGCATATTATGTTTTCCATGTGACATCACAATGAAAAGAAAACACAGTGGGTATAATAGTAGAGTTAGCCGGTGTTAGTGTAGTTTACATCCGATTGGTTCTAATAAATAAAGGCTTATAATTTCATTTAGCAATCTCAGTTTATTGGCCTAGAAATAATGCCCCCCCCCCCCCAAGAAGATAATTATATCAATGCTCACTATGGATGGAGATTGACCACAAAACAGAAGGAAACTACATCGAGTCATGTGGCTGATAACATACTTAGGAATGATACATTACACCACAATAAAGAATTACATTTACTAGAACAATCATATCTCGCTGATCGCAGAGGATATCGATGAAACCATTGAACATAAGGACATGATTAATCCAATAAATAATCTCAAAGTGATCGCAAGAACTTTCGAGAAATCAACAAGAAGCAATTTAAATTGCCTTGCGCGTCACGTATTGAAATGTGCTAACATAATGGCAATGACAGTTACGTAAACTGAACATGATTTTTTTTTTTTTAATAGCCAATGAAATATAGTATTAGAATTTCCCGTATGTTCATTTCTTGACATTCTTCCCGATTGTCCTATATATAGTGACGGGTCATTGTGCATTCATTAATCGTTGTTATGTCGGGAAAACCTCATTGAAAAAAGTTAAGGTTGTTTTATCCCTTACGCTTGGTTCGATGCGAATACAATATGACGAAAACGTCCCACAGCTTGCGTCAAATTTCAGATACATCTACATCATTTTATTTCTACAATATTCTAGTACAGTAAAACCTGTCTATTACGTCCACCAAAGGGAAACACAAAAAGTAGCTCATATATTTCCCTTAAGAGGGGGCTTATATGGATGACCATTATAGACAGGTGGTCTTCACAGAGAGGTGGCCACTAAGACAGGTTTGACTGTATACTTCATAGAGTAAGGCCTGTGTCATGTATAGTATGTGATCAATGGTTGATAATGACAATGAGGCTATATAATGATCAAAGGAAATGCATGTACATGGCTTCCTTTCCTGGCATCCTACGAAAGTTTATCAAAATAGGATGAACGCTTCATAAAGATACATTTATAGCATTACTCAGCATTCCGGTCGGTTAAACGTGTTACTGCTTAGAGGTTGCACAGCTGATAGAGATCAACATGAATAAAGGTTTGTTTTAATTAAACAAACATTCTGGATTACAAATGAATCACACGACAACTCAAGATAATTTATACTGTAGCTATACTACGTTTAGACAGTTCAGCTCAGAAATATTGTGTAATCATAATAATATTATTGGTTTATATAGTGTTTAATTACACCGACGATGTCTTTAAGCACGTTACAGATTACCCGGTCATTATGACTCACTTCAAATATATGCACATTCTCCACTCCCTCACAATGGCACAATTCCAGCTATTATCACAATGAGGGGCGTGGCTTTACGAGACAGATAATATACGAAATATCGAAGTAACCAGATACAAATACAATATACTGTACTGGGGGTGTTTCACAAAGATTCTAAGTCCAACTTAACTCTAAGTTGGACTTAAATATTATGGAGAGCCATTTGTAGCCTTATAATGAAATATATTCAAAAGCAAAATTCAAGTATTTTAGACTTTTCATAGGTATATATTCAACATCAAGGACATGAAATCTCCCAAGATAATGGAAAATATGAATGATTTGAATCAACATTTTATGCCCATTAAAATAATTTTTACAAAATATTTTCAATGATGCTAACGGCTTTCCATAATTGTTCAACTTAGGATCTTTGTGGAACACCCCCTGGTGTGGGAAGGGCTAAACCATTATGTCCCTTTCCCTTTCCAATACCCCCTCCTTCTGCCACTCAATTAGATGGGGGAGGGGGGGTGGGGTACATGCCCCAGTGTTCATGTACACGTACCTAAAGCACTTTGCTTGTTTGTATCACGTGTATACTTACACCATTCATTTACCAATCATGGATGCAACATTGTCATGTAACCATTAATAGGACGCGTTTTCAACAAACACATAGGCACAGAAATCCTAAAATAAAACAGGATCAGCTTGTCATTTACTGACCACCAAAAATCCTAAAAAAATTCCATAAATCGCGACAATATTACTATGGAATTCTCAGCGGGAAATTGACCGAGGATGCCACCCCCTTCATCCCCACCCTCATCGATATCCTATGCACCATGAGTTGCCTAATGCTGGTTACATGTAATGAATGACGTCATGACTAAGATAACAGTTTTTTCTGATGATTTTGCACATTTTCTCATACTTTTAGGTGTCATATTTTGCTCACAGCATGGAAATAGATTGGACACTTTATCTCCGCTTCCACAGAGGTAGATTTTGTGTATGTTTGGCGCTAGAAGGACGTGAATCCATATTATTTTACGCAGCGTTATCACTACTTTGGCTCCATAGAGAGTTTCTTAATATTTGTAACCAAGTTTGGCAACAAACCCTTATTCTAATTTCAGGATATATTATTTTGATCAAAGTTAGGATCTTCGTTTTTCCGCTCTTGCACTCGTTGTTATTTCCTCCCTGAGCGACAGCTACAATTTAATCCGCAATATCAGGGGGAAAAAAATGAGGCTTCGGAACTACCCCCTGTGGTCGTTCTGGTTTTACTTCATCAAACACATTGGTAATAGTATACCTTTTTCCTCCTTTTCAAATCGAATCTGCCACAAACACAATTGCATTTAATTGTTTTCATCAAATACGGGATGGGAAATGTTTATCTGTAATAGAATAATAAGGGGTTTTCCCCGTTGAAAATTACAGAAAAACCAAAGTATGACAATAAACTCCCATGGGTAAAATGACAGCGCCAATTTGAAATAGATATCTAGTTACAAGAACAAAAGAAACAGAAAGTATAAACGAATCAATTAAGAGTTTGAAATATTGAATCAAATTGTTCTACATGTATTTATTTCAGATTTTTCTCTGATACAATGACAAATCACCATACAAAAATAACAAAACGGAGTTTCATTTCTCGTGATAACAATGAAGAGTAAATATAAAAGAAAGTACTATCGGTATCATTATCCAATGCAGAATGCAGTGTTACGATAACACATCCATCCCGTTTTCATACAAAGTCGATATGTTATGCACGCACCGTATTGCATATATTAAATTTGATTTCATGCAGTGGCAGGTCGGGGCAGGGGAAAGGGGGATAATTAGGGTACGTGTCCCCCCCCCCAAAAAAAAAAAAAAAAAAGATGAAGGGAAGAAAACAACAAGAATAGCCTTTTTGTGTATGTCACAGACATTGCGGACTCGTGCCCCGCCCACCCGCTCGGCCAAAGAATCATAGTATTTTGGTAAAAGGAATTAGATCAGCCTTTGTGAAACAAAATCCTGTACACAAAATGAGTTCTTCTTCTATTTCTGCTTGTTTACTGCAATCAAACTACAGCAATTACTTTAGTTGTTGCAGGCAAAATTTTGGCTGGCACGAACTTAAAAAGTGGCGATTTATAATGATGGCACACAAATCCGCCAGGTATTGAAGCCCATGGCACTATTTATTCGTAGCGACAAACATGGATCCAAAGGCACCGGACTGTAGCTCTTCCTTTTTCTCTTTTTCTTCAGGTGCTTTGTCATTCTGAAGTGACCGACCGAGCCAGAAATCAGTGAACCATGTCGGAGCGTAGGAGAGCGGGATGAAGATGACCTTCATATCTAGTCCACATGAGTACCTGGTCTTGGGCCAGCGGGCTAGTAGCCCGTGCATCATGGCGTTGGTTACGATGGTTAGGTTGGGGGAAGAGACGAAGTTCATGAAGTTGACGGAGATGTTCGATACTGTGTTGAGAGACAGAAATATAGATTACGATACAAAACATTAGCTTTTAGTGTTCTCTCATCCATCCACAATAGATAATAAGCATCATCACCACCAACACCATCATCACCACCAACACCATCATCACCACCAACACCATCATCACTCTCATCTTCATCACTACCTCCACCACCACAATCATCATCACTACCAACACCATCATCACTTTCATCTTCATCACTACCACCACCACCATGCACCACAATCATCATCACCATCATCATTTTTACCATCAGCCCACCACCACTATCAATCCATCATCACCACCGTCATAATCACCATCATCATGATTATTATTATTATCATTGTTATAATCACTATTACCAATAGTCATCATCTGAATCATTTTTGTTCATCATGATCATCATCATCATTACCACTATCATCATCATCATTAGCAGCAGCAGCATCGCCAACACCACTATCAATATCATCATCCATCATCACCATCGTCATTATCACCAACACATCAACATTATCATCCTTCCTTTGCTCCTCGAGTCCTCACCATCATCAACACCATCATCATTATCATCCCCACTATCATCATCATCATCACCATCCCCACTATCATCATCACCATCATCACCATCATCATCATCACCACCATCATCATCATCATCTCCATCATCATTATCATCCCCACCATCATCATCATCATCACCATCATCATCCCCACCATCATCATCATCATCATCACCATCATCATCATCATCATCATCCCCACTATCATCATCATTACCATCATCATCATCACCATCATCATCCCCACCATCATCATCATCATCATCACCATCATCATCATCATCATCATCCCCACTATCATCATCATTACCATCATCATCACCACCATCATCATCACTACATCTTACTAATTTAACCTACATTTCTCATGCATGTCTGGTTCAAACTCCGCTTGTTTCTCCTTTGATAGCCGATCCCAACTCTTCTTAATCTCCGATCTAGTCTTCTCAGGGCTGGTAAGCTGGGTTTTGAAGAAACCAGGCTCTAAGATACTCACTTTGATCCCGTAGTTCATCATTCGACTTTCTCTCCTAAACATATCCAAAAAGTCAAGTAAAACAGTATATTCAGTTTGTTTAACCAGTGAATGCTATTTAAATAATTATAGCAAAATTTATAGCGTTTAATACTAATGTTTCTAAAAACATTACTTTTATTACCCTAGTCTAGAATCTGACCGGTTCTTTATATTCCCTAAACTTGATTCAAGCCGCCGAAGATGGCGTTACCAACGAACTCATACGCTCGAACAGTTGTGTAAAGACATTTACGCTACCAGCCCTGTGCCCCAGTTTAAGCTTTTTTCGCTGGACGTCCCAATTTAATGATCAGCGCCATCTTCGGCTGGCAGCAAGTGAGTAAGGGGAGGTCGCATTACGCTGGTATGGTGGAGATCTAAATGAAATCGGTCAGATTCTGGACTACTATTACCCCGACATTACCCGAACGGCCCTGATGAGGCGCTCTCGCCGTGGAGAAATATTCCTACCGGGTACCCATTTACATCACCTGAATGGAGAGTGGTAAATGCAGATTAATGTCTTGCCAATGGAAATTAATGCACGGTCGTGGTACTAGACCCGCGAACCATGTACTCAGAGTCCCGTTGACATATCCACTAGCCCACGACACCTCTACAAGAAACTGTTTTGTTTCCCGAGGCCCCTGCAATTATTTTTTACCCAAGCAATTACGAGGTATTCATTTACACATGGGTAGAGAGTGGCAAATGTCGATTATTGTCTTGCCACAGGAGGAAAGTACCGGGATGGGATTTGAACCCACAACCCTTGTATTGAGAGTCAAATATATGACCCACTATTCCACGACACCGCCATTTCTAGTCAAGTGTCTATGGATCACATGGTACGGGGCTCAAATCCCTGACTTGGCACTTACGTTCTTCGGCAAGTCATCAATACACATTTGCCACTCTCAACCAAGTGAAGTTAATATGTATAGGGAGGAAGAAGAAAAAATAATGACATCACGAAGCGGGCACAGGGATGCATAGCGACTGGGGAAACGGGTTGTGGGAAAAGGAAAAGGAAAATATAGAATGAGAAACAAAAATGAAAGGAAAGTGGGATATGGATCATAACAAAATAAAAGATGAATTCAACGCTTTGTGTTTGCAGGAAAATCGGTTTCTAAATCCAAACACATGGTGTATCATCCTTACATACCCACCACCTCCTCCTCTCGCCGTCTGAAATGTTTGGCTTCCTTAATTGTCAGCTAATTGTATTCCAAGATGTTTAGTGGTACCCCCCTGTTCTAGAAATTATGTTTGCAATTCTTGTCCAATTTCTTTTTTGTTAATGGCCTGCTTGTACCAATGTTATTTTTGTATCCTCGGCTATTATGTCTCTTTTGTTGGGTTTGATCTACAAAGTGATGTTACAAAAAAGTAGACAACTATTAATGAATTATTTATTTTACCTGAGCGTATCAGAGAATGCTTGGACACCATATTTCGATTCAGCGTATCCCCCTGATCCCATAGCCACCCGCGAGAGGGCGCTAGCGATGTTGACCACTCGACCTCGAGCTTTCTTGAGTAAAGGTAAGAAGGTTAATGTTACATCGATGACGCCGAGGAGATTGACGTCGATGATGCGCTTGTAGTCGTCCTTCGTGGACCAATCAATGAGACCAGGTAAATTGGCAATACCGGCGTTGTTCACCAGACCCCATAGTCCTAACAAGACAAGGTTGTACAAAGGAACTGCTATAATAATTATGCATTATGACAGGGATAGAACTAGGGGTGTCAAACGCAAATATCAGGAGACTTTCGATCAAGGCGCGACAATGAATGGCCTATGCAAATTATACAATAATTGAATAATAGTTCAACAAATAATCTACAGGCGATTTCAAGTTTAGATTACAGAATATGTTTTAAAGTTGTGTTTTGAATTGTTCTGTGGACTCTTACTTCCTCAGATAAGAAAGAAGCGAGTTTCAGAGAACGGGTGCAGCTTTGGTATTAAGGATCTGTCTTCGTAAGTATACGTTCTCGTCTTCCGCACAACCATCTCTTGGCCTCCGATGACCTCGATGATCGTACTGACCTAGTTACTCAGGGGGGCTGTTCACGTAGAATCTTGAACGTAGTCAGACAAAAAGGCAGGTGTCATTATTTGTGGTGTGGGCGAGGGGGGGGGGGGGGGGATGAGAAATCCGGTGAATCTGGCCTTGTCGGCAGATAGAACATTGGTTTTGCTCACTGCAGTTATTGTTAATGCATGTATACATTTTATGGAATTGCTCGTATACAAATCGAAATATCCAAGAACGTTTTTTTTTGCTCGTTGACAGATGCGCGAATAACTTGATGGCATCCCATCCCAACCTCCTGTCCAATACTATTCAAAATGGCGACTGGTCTAGAGACGAAACTAAAATGCGTACTGAGGTGTCGTGGTCGAGCGGCTTAAGCAGTTGGCAGGAAATGCTAACATCTCGGGTTCGAGGCCCGGCACGGTGCTAAATATCATGTGACACGACATTAAACTGCAGCTGCCCCTCTAGACCCGGGTTTAGTAAGTAGGTGCACTGTGCGCTTGTAACGAATGCTGGAGATAAACATGTGGTAACAAACAAAGCACTCTGGAAGCTCATGGAGACCATCATACGATCGTTGCCCGATGGGCGTCTTTGTCATATTTGCGCTAATAAAGCAATAAAGCAATAAAACAATGAGGTAATCAGTGTCGTGGTATACGTCACATGTATCGCCGGTCGACTCCCTCTACGGCACTTATGTCCTTTGGCCAGACATTAATCCTTATTCGCCACACTCGACCCAGGTGATGTAAATTGGAACGTGGCAGGAATTCGTACCTTAAAATGCTAGAGCGTCATTATTGGCAGCCATAATAAAGCCGGTGGAAATAATTGTGGGGCGCCAGGAGAGTAAAGTCTGACAGACATGAGCGCTAAACAAGAACACACTATCATTTATAGTGAGCGCGCCTATCTTTCAGTCTCGATATCACTTTCGCATGGTGCGTTAACAGCCGCGCAGTCGTGTGCAGTGGTATTGTGATATGCGCTATAGAAACAAAAGGAACTTCATTATCATGAAAGTTAATCTAAATTGGTGATACAAATGTTTTTTAAGTTTTCTAAATACAAACATTATTTGCCTCAGAAATATTCAGTTGCGTAGTTCCAGCCTTTGCCAGCGATATGACCCGACCTGACCTTTCTCACATAATGGTCAATAACGGACGCAGCTGTAGGTCAAGAGTTGAACATGTATAGATTTTCGATCGTGAACCCTCAGACATTTGGGAATTTGATTGTTTTGCTTACCTGTATCTTTCGGCAGTTTTTTCTTGATGAACTCGAATGCGGCTACGACACTCTCGTGATCGGTGACGTCCAATCGGAGTGTGATGACCCTGTCTGATGTCTTGGATTCGACCTCTTTCTGACCTTTAGCAGTCAAGCACGCGGCGAACACGTGAACACCTCGTTTGTCTAACTGACGAATCACGATGCTTCCAAAACCAGTATCACAGCCAGTTATTAACACGTATCTAAAAGGAAACAGGTGGTTTTGGTGAACAATGTTCAATTCATGATCGTTTTAGCAGAAATGTTATAAATGTTCTTTAAAACTTCTAGGTAAAATTATACTTTTAAACAAGTAATGAATGCTGCTAAAATTCGGCACGATTGTCATTCTTTTCACCCTTTTTCCAATTTGTTTTAACTGTATCGAGATAGTATCATCCCTCTCGTTTAATACCATCCTTCTGTCTACAAAATCCCTCCGAATTTGAAGAAGGGAACGTGATGAAGATGGTGACATGAATATGAAACACTATATGAAATATCTGAAATTATGGGTTTTTCGCTACAAAAAAGAAGAGAAATGGGACAAAACTCCTAGTACCACATACCACACTATATTTGACAAAGGCTAGCACTAAAATCTTTCAGGCATGGGATCGACTCAGATGAAGATTATAATTATGATATCGAAACATAAAAGGAAATGAAATAAAGAAACATCAAATGATAGTCACGAGGATATTGCTGGCACCGCCAACTGTTTGGTGACTATGACGGTTTCAACATCATAACATTAGAGCTTCACACATCAATTATTAATCACTTGGGTAATAATAATAGTGAGATTTCGTCAACAATTTAGAGTTATGGTCATAATAAAAATTAAAAAATGTCTTGTTTACCCAGGGTAGTCTCATCAGTACTGTTTTTCCTGAAGGCCTATATCACATGTAATACCCCGGTTTACTTTTATTGATGGTTGCAATTGGGTTTTCAGGTTAGATTAGAGTTGGAGCTAGATCTAGTATGCTTATCGTTGTTTGGTCTGTTTGGTCTGGGGCGAAGTTGGAAGTTTTGGTTGACGTATGAGATTGACGGGGGGGGGGGGGGGGGTCGGAGCAGGTGTCGTTTCATGATATCTTACTTGTCAATGACTTTTGGTAGCAATATAGAACGAACTAGACTCTCCGTGAACATGGCTACGATCCAGAGTACAAACAACCCAGCTAACGTCAACACAATCATATCCCATGTGAGTTCCATGCTGGTATTATGTGGTATAGGATTCTTGAAGATGGTACAACCTGGCAGCTCTCAGGACTGGTCAGAGGTGCCACCTATAACCCTAAAGATAAGACTGAAACGAGGAAAGACGTATTGAAACAAGAAACATTCTAGTGAAGGAGTATGTGTATGTGTGCAATTAGGTTTTAAAGACGTGTATCAATCAGATATAATTATTTACCTCTAGGGCCAACCTTTGACTTCACCATCCGAAAGACATGACTCAGTTTCGAACCGAGGTCCGCATGAGTCAATGTAAGCGAAGACAGAAAGCTGTCAAAGTTAACGTACCACTAACCAACTTACATGAAATGACGAAGAGTAATGATAACAAAGGCAGTATTAAAGGAAAGTGGGTTATAATAAGGGTTGGAAGTAAGAAGTAGGGACAATAGGGGCAGATAGGGTAAAAAAGGATGGGAGAGATTATTACGGATTAAAAGTAAAATGGAAGAGGGGTAGGAGAAGGGTACTAGTAGAAAGAAGGGGGTAATAAGAAGGAGGAGAGTGGTTAGGAGGGTTACCAAGGAACAGTGATATAAAGCGGAGGTATTATGGGGTTGATATTAGGGGGATGGTATTGGTTGGTATTATGGTGGGTCGAAGTGGAAGTAGGGAGAAGCGAGTGAGAGATTAGTCGGTATTAGGAGGTGGTGAGTATAAGGAAACAACAGAGCAACATATTAACAGTCCCACCTCAATGATATTAATGTATGTGAAATGGATTCTCACATAATACATAGCATCATGCATAATAGATGAATTTAGACAGCTCCTGAGGGTTTTTAAGAGACACATCCATACATTTCGCAACATTAATGAAAAGGTCTCTCAGTGGGCTGGCGATCCGATATTAGACTGAATCTGAATCTCAAATCCACCAGAACGTATAGGTGTATTCTCGATCTCTCGTCGATTGAAATAACATATCAATCTACCAATTCACAATCTACCAAGTCATGCATTGTTAGGTTTATACGAACCTCGTTTGATGTCAGATGCTAGCTTATGGTGTAGATCAGCATTCGTTGAACAGCAACAGACGAAGGTGCAGATCCCAAGAAATTACTGCCTCTTTTCGAGATAAGCATACGGACGAAAGAATCAAAGCGTGACGACCCGTTTTGTCTGTCAAAGAGCTAACATTGCAGGCTTTTGTATGTATTCAACATGCATGTATCTGTAACAGTTTCCTGTATAATCTCAATGCAATTGCAATAGCAGGGACGGTGTGTACCGATGCGTTGGTTAAATATTAACTCGGTAGACAAGAGCAAACCTTACCTTTGAACTAGGGGTCAATAAATGCTTTTGTGTCGTCTGCTCCTTCCTGTGAGGGCAGTATTATGTGAATATATAGTCACCGTCCTATATCCTTACATGTGTCTCTACCACTGGCGAATATTATTCAAACGTGGTTTTTACTTTAACAAATGCCCTTTAATTTCTTGTGTAATAAGTACCCCTTCCCCTTCTGATAAGTGCCCATTTTGATATGTGATGAGTGCCCCTTCTCACCTCTCATAAGTGCCCTCTTCTTTTCTTTTTTTTAGACGTGCCCCCTTGTCTTTCTAATAAGTGCCCTTTTCCCTTCTGATAAATAACCCTTTTTAAATTTTTAATAAGAGCCACTTTCCTTTCTCATAAACGCCCCTTCTTACACGTTTGATAAATGCCTCTATTAAAATCTCACATATGCCCCTTTTCTTTCGAAAAGTGCCCATTTTCCTTTGTAATAAGTGCCCCCTTTCCATTCTCACAAGTGCCCCTTTTCAGGTAAAAGAAATGCCCCTTACCACCTCTAAAAAGTGCTCCTTCACCTCTTATAATTTCCGGTGAGTGCCCTAATAAGTGCGCCTTTTCATCTCTTATAAATGCCACTTTTATTTTGACACGTGCCCCTATCCTTTCTAATTTGTGCCATTTTCGTTCTGATAATTGCCCCCTTTTCCTTTGTAATACCTGCCCCTTTTCCTTTCTCAAAAGAGCCTTTTTCATCTCTGGTGAGTGCCCCTTATCAGGTGAGAGTAGTGCCCCCATTTCCACCTCTGATAATTCTGGTATTTTCTTCACCATTTGCTCCTTTTCCTTTTTATTAAATGTCCTTAACGTTGGATATGTGCCCCCTTTTCATTTCACCATAAAACGTGCTCTTTATCTAAAGCGACTACGAGCAAACTTTTTCTTCAATTTCACACAAAGCTTGCTCGCTTCGCTCGCTTGCAAATAAATGTCCAAACCATCACACCGGACTGCAAAAGTATGAAGCTTAAGCAGTATCTTGAACCATATAAAAAAAAAAATGAAAGCATCCCTGATAATGTAATCAGCATGTAAGGGTGTAGGCCTACTAATGTATATGAATTGTATATTTTCGCTTTGAGATTTCCCTTTGTAGGTGCCCCTTTTTTCTTCAGAAAGTGCCCCTTTTTGTTGGTGCCCCTCCTCACTTTAAAAGACGCTCCGCGCCCGCCCCTGTTTCACAGACAATGGTATTTATAATGATATTGTCATTAAGACATTGTAAGCATTTCCAGCATCTCTTTATTACACATAACACATTCTGTGACTGATCGGTCGGCTCTTGGGGGTTATTTTGGCAGACTTTGAGCTGACCGAATTACGTCGAGATCAGATGGAATGGTTTGCTGGTTTGTAAAGTGTTTTCTTATGTTTTGTTAACACTTTGATCAACGAGCCAATGGATGAGATATCACCTTACCATCTCTTTGCTCAAAGTGTGAAATATTCATGTAAGTAATCAATTTTGTTTTATATAGTGGATAGATGCAAAGTACTCTAGCTAGCCTCATGAATAATCAACATAACAAAAAAACAGTACGCATTAGCTAAAATGCAGTTTGTAGGCTTGACCGTTATCGTCAATATGCGCATCCCCCTAAAACAAGTTTTTGCTCATTACGCCATCCAGGCGCCATCTCTCCGATCATGGACCTACTGATTCTTAGTAGATCCATGGTTCAGGGAGACGAAACAAGGAACAGCTTGTGTTTGTATTTACATTTTAACGTAGATGGCGGTAGAGCACTATTGGTTATTGTAAAAATCAAGTAGCAAGTTATGTTTCCCAGCACTAATAGGATACCAGAAAAATTATATGTACAATATTTATCCGGCTATTATGTAGGCACCAACATAATAATATGAAGAAGAAGAAGAAGAAGAAAAATAACTTTCATATTAGTAATATTTTGCATCGTTTTTTTCTTTGTCACTCAAATTGGAGAAATCTGAGAGTGAATTAACAAACGTTATTTAGATATGAAAAACAAGAATAATAGTACAAAATAAGTATGAAGAGTCGAAAGTCGCAGAAAATAATATATTCTTAAAAGCGCTTCTCTTTTCTATATTCAAAATGAAATGTGTAGAATAAGTAGAACATTTAATATGATTTAAAATGGATTGATACATGCAGAAGAGAGTGATGACAACCCATGGTACGTGTATATTGATTGGAAACCGTATCTGAATACCATCAAAATCTGACACAGTCTCTTTTTTGAAAAGTTTGATAAAAACTAAACGCCTGTTCAGAGCCAGAAAGGCGTTCACTCTGTAAAGTATATTCATTAACACCATTTTGGCTCCAAGCATAGTGGAATCATTCTATATAATTATGTAGAAAATGGATGTTAGGAAACTGGTGTTGAATGCTCATTAACATAAATTTGTATGGACGATATACTTTCGACGTAGACTGAATTTATGTTATAGGAGACCGATTTTGATCTTTATCGTTATCATAGACAAGCTAGAAAGTCCTAGTTTCATGTCAATTTTCTTTTCGTTATCATCTAATTGAAAATAAACTGTGAATATAAAGAATATCAGCTATATAAGTTCACTGATCTTTACAAGAAAGTGCTTTGAACTCGTTTGCTAAAACCACCGTCCGTAAACTTCCTCAATATTGTCTTCCTCGAAGCAATGTAAACCACACGGCGTAGCAGACCAGTGTTGTATTACCTTGGACAATTATTGAAAGACATTTTCTAGAATTTTTTTTTGATATTTATAATTTGTTTCCAACTTTTCACATCATTTTACTTAATTAAGACGTAGAAAGTACCTCTTTACTCAGCTATATAAGTTCACTGATCTTTACAAGAAAGTGCTTTGAACTCGTTTGATAATAACCACCGTCAGTAAACTTCCTCAATTGTCTTCCTCGAAGCAATGTAAACCACACGGAGTAGCAGACCGGTGTTGTATTACCTTGGACAATTATTGAAAGACATTTTCGAGAACAAATATTTTGATATTTATAATTTGTTTCCAACTTTTCACATCATTTTACTTAATTAAGACGTAGAAACCTCTTTACTCTGTTTGAAAATCATAAGAAGACGAAATTAGGAACACGATATTTATTACATACGGGTTTTGTCAAAGAGCCTCATGGTGAAAAGTCTTCTCATCTCAAAACCCTTCCTAGTTCCTACTCCCAACATCCGTAATCATCTTACCGTCTTTTCCCCTCCCCGGGTCCTTTTTTTTTGGGGGGGGGGGGGGGTGTATATAATAATGATGATCATAAACGACCAAACATCTTGGGGGTATTGGAGGTATATTATGACAGAGTATACGGTATTCGAAATTATTCATACTCTTAACAAAGTTACCTATACCTATTTTGGTTAAG